>VONZ01000375.1:585560-675394 GCA_012976165.1 Labeo catla | reverse complement strand
TGAAGATTTTGCAGTGTTTTATTTCAACATTTATTACTTCATGAAATGTCTGTGGTTTTTTGTAGAAATGTCTGTAATAGCCTTTATATAGACCTACGTAAAAAAAATTACAAAAAAAAAAACTACAATTCTATTTAAAAAAAAAAAAAGATTCTATTTTAAAAAATATTATTTCGTTTGTATTTTTGATTAATATATGTATTAATACTTTTGCTTGTAAGTAATACTTGGAGTGTTTACTTGCCTTGAGCTCAAGAATGTTTTACTTACATTAGTTGATTAGTTTTTTCTGTATTGAAATTATTATTATTTAAACATGGTGGCAGTTTCTAGCTTAAAAGAAAAATAATTTTTCTAACATCTTTGCAGCAACAGTTTTTATGGGTCCAAAACCATCTTGGGTGTGCATGATTTTTTAATAATTAAATGGCCCATCATCAATTATTTCTTATATAATGTAATTTATTGTAATTAATGTAACTATAAATGCATTCAAAAATAAAACAGGTGTGAGTTTGTTGTGACTTATGGAAAGTATAGGTAGGGCTTTTTACACAGTGTTTGCCATTGTAAAGACTAGGTTTATCCATCACAACCTCATTTTCATTCAAGAAAAAAAAAGTCATATACAACCCAAAACACACACAGCCACAATCAGAAATAAAAGAGGTGCATTTTCTGCTCTTAAGGTCCCATTCACCAAGATACCTACTCCTTTACCCCCACCCTTGAATTTATACATTTACTACATCAATGAATAAAGTCAAGTCCCGCCCTATAATTTTTCACATTCTTAAACCTGTTTCACTCTAAAATATGTCACATTACATAGATCAGCCATAACTTCTGTTGCATGACTTTAAGTTTGCTAAGCAGAGTATGGACACTAATTATGAGATGTTGTGAAATCAAAAATCAAAATGGCAAGATCCACTAGAGGTTTGCTTTTCTTACATTTCAACTGACATTGCATTTTTCTAGTTGTAAAGGTTAAAAACAGGGGTGCCCAAACTCGGTCCTGGTCCTTGGTTTAGCTCCAACTTGCCTCAACACACCTGTCAGGGGATTTCTAGTATGCCTAGTATAAGCTTGATTAGCTGGTTCAGGTGCGTTTAATTGGGTCTGGAGCTAAAATCTGTAGGACACCGGCCCTCCAGGACCGAGTTTGGGCACCCCTGGGTTAAAACAGTTAAGATACTGACAAACCGAAATGTTTCCTTGGACTCGGACAGACTTGAGTCCGACTCGGCCCATTTTGGACTCGGACTCGACTTAGGTGGACTCGAACCCAACACTACCCTCTCCCTCCTTCTTACCTTTCTTCTTTAACTCTTTTTGGTGTAAATAATTAACACTGCTCAACACTAAGGGAAAATTAACACCAATTAGTGTTAATTTCACTTTTGTTGAGCTTATATAATACATTTTCTAGTGAAAAATTCCCACTCATTAAGTACAGTTTTAAAACCCATTTGGTGTTGCAATAGGTTAAAATGCTAATCAAATAACTCCAGTAAGTATCAATATTTCACTCTGTGGTGTAACTACTTTTCGACAGTGCTACAGTGCAAAGTTGATTTGTTTTTTTTTTTAAAAAAAACACATTGAATACATGGGATAGAACAGAAAACAACTTTACCAATGCACAATTTTAAACATTTATTAAAACACTGTCAAGCCTGAACACAAACACATGACATCTGAAAAAAGCATCACAAATGCACAAAATAGCAATAGAGCACTATATGCAGTACATGTTGTGCCATATTTCACTTGAAGATCAAATGGTTTGAAATAAAAGGCCATTAACATTCATTACCTTTAAAACTCTGACTGTAAAAGCATGGCAATGGTCATCAAAACAGTTTCAATCAGTGTTTCACATAAGAGTACATTTTCATCTTTCACAGCAATAGTCCTGATCTTACAAAACACTGGCATTTCACATGCTACTTCTATACAGATAATAAAGTCCTCAGCAACACGAGGACTCTTTCACTTTGCCAACATCTATGTTGTACACAGCGGTCTGAAAGAAAGTGTACATGTTGTGTAGCATAATGCTGCAAGAGGTGCCAAAACCAAAGTGTGCCTTAAACCGCTCGTCAAAGGCACCAAGAGAAGAGGTTGACTTGCATGGAATGGCATGCTGATCAAGAATGATGAAGTACTGGTGAACTGAATTCTGAGGTCCCACGGCCAGGAGGCAGGGCTGAGCAATAGCTGCGATTTCTGCACCTCAATGTTTGTTCCACTCTGAGAAAACCAAGCAAATTGAGGAGAACTGACACTGATATGTTAAATATAAAACTGAAAAATAAAATAAAAACAAACAAAAAAAACCTTCTTGAAGACAACAAGGTGTTTTTCTGCTTGAGAGGCAGACACTTTTCCTGCCTTGGACAGAAGGTGGAATCAGATGCAACAGAAGTATTATAGAATAAAAGGTCGCTGTCCAAACCAGTTTAAACGCGTACATTATGTTAGCAAAATCTAATCAATAAGGCAAACTGTAAGTGAAATAATAAAGAACATTAAAAAAGTTATATATAAGGGGACTACATCTTTCACCAAGTCCCTTAGATAATTTGTTCAATAAAATTTTAATTAATAAAGTATAAAATTAATCTTAAACATCTTACCAACATTAACACCCTCTTCTGAGTCACCAGTAGGAGATTCAGCTGCTAGCAGTTGCTCTTCCAAATCACTGGTGCTTGGAAGCTTTTAGCACTGCTGAAACCCTTTTTCTCCTTGAATGCAGTGGTCCACTTCTCCAGTAGCTTGCCTGACACTCATCAGAATAAAGTCTTGTTCAATGCAAGAAGAGGCAGAAAAGGATAACCCAAATTATTTTTTCCAAGTACCAGACAAATCATTATGGATATAAACCCATGTAGGCATTGAATATACTTGTATTTAGACATCAGTATATTTTATTGTATTGTTAAATTGTTAAAAGTATGATTAGAAACGCTTTACCAAGCCTTTAATGTCTTCGAATCGTGGCAAGACTGTCAATATATCACTTGACTGCATAGGGTCAAGAACAATGTTGCGGCGATAGTCGAATGTCAATTTCATTTTCTTCTTGATGGCGTCCTCATCAGAAGAATGACTCATGAATGCAGTTGCTTCCTTGCATTCATCCTCACTCCAGATTGTCTCTGGATTAAACTATGACTGCCGTCTTACAGTTGGTCCACCGGACCACGCTTCAGCAGACGTTCCTTGTCCTGACGAACAAAACATTTTAAAAGCTTCACCACTGCTTAAAGATTTATAAATTAAGTTAATCCTTAAAAAAGGCAATTTAGCAACAGAAAGTGTGAAAGATGGCAGAATGAGCTATTAAAAAAAAAAAAAAAAAAAAAAAAAAAAAATTAAAAAGAGGGGAGATTTCAGAATTTCATTGTGTACCTTTAAATGACGCACGTCGTTCCTTAGCCAAGCCTCTCTGTATAGTTTTGATTCCCCATGCTAAGTACCCAGTACCGCTTTCGCCATCATCATAATGTTCCTTAGAGAAAAATACAGATAAAAACGACTTTAAATTCAACAGCAAAATACACCTCCTGTAGTACGAGTATGTGAGATCAGCAGCATTTAAAATGTCAACGCAGAATTAGAATTCAAAGCTGACACTCATGTAGCCATTTTTGGAAAAGGGGTCACTGAGGTAAGGGAACAAAGTCACAATTCCTCTGGCATATTTTTCTTTCACCTCCCTTGGTTTTAAATAAATAAATAACACAATTTTTAGCGTCCTTTGCTTGAGTTCAAACAAGAAGTTGTTTTAAAACTAGAGATCATATATACACACCAGGTAAAGATTATGAAGTTTACCCATTCTTTTCTCCATCATGTCAGCTGCCAAGATGTTAACCATTTTCCTGCTTGTTTCGTCCCCCAAAGACTTCATTCAGTTCTATTCATTTAATATACGCTGCCCACCAGGTTTCTGGACAAGAATGGTTTCCACCAACTTAAAGATAATAAATAAAAAAAAATAATAATAAATAAATAAATAAATAAATAAATAAATATATTAAAAAAAAAAAAAATCAGTCTTACAAATCATAAACAAAAAATAAATAAATAAATAAATATCAACTTCAAATCATACAAATATCAAAATTAATGTTTTAATTAAAATGAAAAAGATTCATGAGTTAACAGTCAGTCTTTTAAAAAAAAAAAAAAAAAAATTCCCCCCAAAATGTAAAAGTACTAAAACTTTGATACCCACCTTTTTAGCTTTGTCGTCTAGCCTCATTCATTTACTGGAGGAGCTTTCTTCAATAACGACTGTATCCTGCGAGTCACTGGAGTCTGTGGATGAAGACAAGGACTGAATTGACTGCCAATGAGAGGTTTGTGGAGAGGCAGAATCTAGAATGTGTTTGCAGATTAATTTTGGGAATTATTATTAATTAGCAGCAATAAATTTCTAATGAGAAATGCAATGAATACAAACCGTGGTTTTTATGGTAAGAACTCCAACTGAGGGATCTGGTTTACATCCTCAAAAACATCATCCACCTCAGTCCCCTCAATCATCAAAAACCTTCACATTCTCAGGTACAGCTGGGACACCAAACTTAAAACAAGCGAAATAAACATGCAATTTTATGAGAAAGGATGAGACTGCAAGGTTTTACATAAACAATGATGAACATTCAACATCAGGCACATGCAACATGTGACAATATATTCTCATATAAAATTACTAGACATCCATCAAGCAACAAAAAAAGGAGGGGGGGAAATCAATTCCTAAAATAAATGTAATGAAAGTATATTTGTTTGCTTTACCAGCAGACGAAAATTCCTCCAGGCTCAGCTCGGTTATCTTGACCAATTTTTGGGCATCCCCAAGTTTCACCTTAACCAGCATGATCTGTAAGAGGTGACAGAGTATTATACAGATCACAGTGTAAAAAGATTTCATGCCCAACATATAAATGAGTACTGAAATTCTGTTGCAATAGTTTGCATAGTCACCTTAGTATTTGTGATTAGATCTAAGAACTGGTCGTAAAAGACAGGAAAAAAAAAAAAAAAGTTAATACTTACAGTGGTTAGTTTCTCACTTCATCTGGTGATGCCCTTCAGTCTCTGATTCAAGTTGCCTAAAATTGAGAATTTAAAAACGGCAACAACACATTAATTGTGCAATATATGTGCTATGTCATGCCAGTTACTACACGGTTTCATTTTCAAGACCGAAGAGCATTTTCGTCATTTCCTAATATACAGGGTTTAAACACAGTCACTCCTTACAAACAGGTTGAAGTTCAAAGACCTACTTATACTATCACAACATGTACTGCTCTGATCATGTCAGCTGATTGTGCATCTTCTAACAACAACAACAACAACAACAACAACACGACAACAACAACGACAACAACAACGACAACAACAACGTAAAACTATAATACCATTACATTAAGAAAAGCTCGATAAACAATTTTGAAGGCGTTTCTTTCCTTCGCTAAGCCCATAGCGCCATCTATGTGACTTATTAAAAAAAAATAAAAGCAATGGTGGCGATCTAATAAATGTGGTCACAGAATTTGTTAAATGTTGGACACATTTAATCTGTGAGCTGAACAGTTACAAAGATAGTTATATAACATTACAACACACTGTATGTAAGATCATTATCATATTTATTCAGACTGTATCTGACATGCTCAAATACATGCTCAAAATCAATTAAAACCTACATCAGCAATGATATTACATGAATGACATGTTAAAATGTGTAACCAACCTGGAACATTACAGTTTTAACCATCCAACACATAAAAATGCTGATGCCCCATTGTGACGTTAGATAATTCAACGTTAAAACAACTAAAATATATTTATAGGATATAATGATGCCAACTGAAACAAATAAAAAAAAACGAATCAAGTTAGATTATTGGCATAATTTAAGCTTCAGCATTACATGACGTGACGAGTAACCCTCCAATGTATAAACTTGCCACAAAGTTACCCATTCAGAATTTCCGAAACTAAAAAGTATACAAATTGCATCAAAATACAACATTTACAGTAACATTAGCACATTAACATCAATTATTAAAACGGTTTTAGGATATTTCTTAAAAGAGCTTACCTGTCGGTTGGAGTTAAAAGAAAATGGCGAGCAGAAAACTTATGTCCAGTTCAGATCTTCACAGGGGGTCGATGGAGGGGTGGAGCTTAACGGAGTAAAATTAACGACACAGCCGGTTTGGCTGGCTTAAACTCACTGACTGAGCAAAAAGGGCAGTAGTAATTTCTGTAACATGAGACAAGAGATGAAAGCACCAAACAATTATCTCAGCATTGCCAAGTGGGATTAAAATAACTATAAAATGTAACAAAAAAAAAAACAAAAAAAAAACCCTATAACAGGTAATGATCCATAAATTAATTGTGCAACAACAAATTCAAGCTTTAATAAGATAATACATTCAAGCACAAATTAAGTATTTAGAGTATTTAGCAGATAAACTCTTCACAATGTATATATGATAATTTTCACCATATAATAGTAAAAACATTACAGACAACTCACTGTGCTTTCCACCATGCTCATCTCGTTGTCAATAGCATCACCCCTGTTCCTGTTCTTTTGCAGATGGATACTACTGCTGCTTCAGGAGATGCGGATGCTTCCGTTCACACTGAAAAGTTTATGCACATCCACACATGAAAATCACTTGCATACATGTATATACACTAAACTATAAACTAAAAGCATGTGTTTTTCTCATCAGAATTGTATACATTTGTGAATTTCATTTTGTATGTTTGCACAAGTGTTTTATAGGCGTGTATGCACGCATTGAGATTATACGCATGTGCGAGTGTTTTTGGGTGTACATGTATGGATGGAGTTTGTACGCATGTATACATCCACAAGTTATTCACAAGTGTATATGCATCCATTACTAACATAAAATGTATGCACGTGTTTTATGCATGTACTGATAAGCAAAGTCTGATTTAAATTTGACGTGGTACCTCATTCTCGGACAAAATAAGAGTAACATAGGTCTGTCAACAAGCAAAGAGGTATTAGTTGGTGTCATGGCTGAAGGGATGTCAAAATAAAAGGGACCGTTAGAGCTATACTACCCTGTAATATTTAACAAGTGGACAGAAGACGTTTTAATCTTACCACTGTGCTCGATTAGTGCACAGGCTATTTGAGTTCGGGCGCTCTTAACATATTGCACATTGGTCTGAACTTCAAGCACTGATCCTTCATGTAGGAACGCCTCAGCAAACTTACAAAAACAATCAAACAAACAACAGGTTTAATAAAAACCATCACAAAATTATACATTTCCATTTATACATTTATATTTATACATTTATTTTCAAAACAATTTACTTCTTTTTACCTTTAAAATGAGAACTCCACAGCTACTCCCATCTATCTGCTTCTCGTGTTCAAGTGTACAAAACGTCCAGTCTTCATTTGACAAACTGTGGTTTCTCATTTTTAGAAAATTTCTAAAAACATCAGCATATCAAATTAATGATCAGTCCTTTAATTAGATTAACTGCATATGAAAAGCCCTGTGAGAGTGGCCTTCTTGTTAATTCTTAAAAGGCACCGAATCAGAGAAAGAAAGAAACACAATTTGTAATGTAGCAGCAGACAATACTGTATATTTTTCCAAAGCAAGGGTTCGTTTCAGTGAGATCAGATATTAATAAACAAGTTATTAATTAATAACCAATTAATAAACAAGTGCTTGCTGTCATCAGATGACGATACAACTATCAGACACACACACAAAAAACACACACTAAACACCTACCTCCAGTTGCTCAATTTCCTTTCATACAATCTCTCACTACCCATTGGATCAAGAAGAATAACCGACTTCTCTAACATTTTGACAATCTGAAACAAAAACCTCATTAGTAATTTTGTATGACCTTTTAGAAAAATTTGAAAACTTTCTCTTACATACCACAAGAATCCAATGCCGTCCAGTGTTGCATGGACACAACCACATGTCAGTGTCTGGGATCCTCATCTACACAAAAAAATTATTTTAATACCACCATCTATACAAACCATTATTACTGTTAATCAGAAAAGGAGAAAATTCACCATTAACCTACTTGGAATATTTTTTTTTCTTGAGTTAAAACATTAATTAAACACCCCCCCCCAAAAAATGAAAAACAAGAATTAAGCTTTATTTATTTATTTTTTTTTAAATCAGGGGTGGAAAATAAATAAAAACTGCTTGAATATTCGATTTCTACACGAGGGAGGGAACAAATCGTCCCTTCCTGCTGATTGGTCAGATGAAGATCAAATCCTGCCACCATCAGTTCATCCCTGATGAACACGAGCTCAGGCTCTCTTTCTCTCTCTCACACTGTGGAAAATGAATGTGGGAAAATAATTTTGCACATAAACATTAGAATAGTACAAAGTAGTACAGCACAAAATAAATGCTTATATCATTGCATTTACCTTCATGTTCTTTCCGATGATGTGCAAGTAACTATCGATGACCTGTGCAAAACGTGGCAAATCATTCAGGTTTATTAACACTATGTGCAAATAGCAAAGATTACATTTACACTGAATGAAAATAGAAGTATTTTTAGTGATATTTACACTAAGTGCAAATAGCTATAGATTCCATTTACACCATGTTAAAATAACCATGTCAACTTGATTAGTTTCTTCCTTAGCCCAGATTTCTAAAAACGTTATTTAAAAAACCCCATCCCAATATTACCAAAATGTTTAGTTTAACAGGCTAATCTATGATAGTTGTTTGTATGACTGATTTCCATTCACCTTTACACAGTTACACAGAATATAGATCATCAATAGTTATCTTAAAAGTAAAATCCTACAATTTTCCACAATACCTTTCTCCTCTAAGGTCCTAACTGCACTGGCACTTCTCTTCCTGCTCTTTTCTTGTTTTCTTTTTAAGTCTTTAATGGTGATTTCATGCACAGCATGTTTGGATGGCTGATTTTCTACTGTTGTCTTTTTCTGGTCCTCAACTGATCGCATGTGTTTTTCCTGGGGCTACTGTTGCATCACTTAAGTTGATTGATTGATTGATTGATTGATGTTATTGTTTATTTAGTGTATATACTTGCCCTTTCATTTTGAATGTTTGCCTGCTTTGGTGTGTCCTTAATTTCAGTGTCATTGTCACAGACAGGTAAAACAACCTGTGAAAACTACAGCAAAGACAAAGCATTATGTAGTTAGGCATTTGGTCTGCTAATAAAAAATAAATAAATAAATAAATAAATATATATATATATAGGGAAGGAAAAAAAGGCCTCCCGTCCATACATCAACATAAAAGGACTCAGCTTTGTAGTCTTGTGGACTTTGGTCCTCTGCACAAACATAGCTGGCTCCAGGAAAACATCCCACTCATTTTGGTGTTCACTCCTCAGTTTTGTGAGAGAGCCCTAAAATGTATTGTGAATATAAACAAAAAAAAAAAAAAAAAAAAGTGTTCAAAAAGAATCCATTTAAAAAAAAAAAGCTGTAGGTTTACGAAATAAATATAGCCTGCTTTCCTCCCACAACTTTAATCAGTTAAGATTGACTTGAAGTCTTTAAAACTTTAAAATCCCTGCACATTCTGTGCTATAAACTGGTTTAAAATGTTCACCATTCAGGAAAAAAAAAAAAAGTTATATTTTACCTTTTTGTGTTTTCATTGTTTTTTTGTTTTTTTTTTCTCCCCTTCCATCAAAACTATTTGTTCCAGGGTGATAAGCCACAATTGCCCTCAGTGAAATTTCAAGCAGGTCACAAAGAGAGACGTTCACCTAAAAGAATTAAATATATACACTGCATAAATATTCTTTTTAAATAAACTTCTCTGCTCATGTACAAATATAGTTTCTAGACATAAAATAAAACATGTCTACAGAACGTTCAAAATCACAGTTCATTATAAAAGATTTATCCGTACACATCAATGTTTGTTCTAAAATATATGCCCATATAGATTTAGATAAAATGAAGTACTGTCCTTTGTCATTTTTTTTTATTTTTCTTATTCAAGAAGCCATTTCAGAATTAGAATTTCACAACAGGGAGGACAGACAATTGCAATTGCATTAATTTCATGCCAACTTCAAAAAGTATAAAAATATGATTTGTAATACCAATTCACCTGGTTGATGAACTCTCTGCTTTGGTAACACAATTCTCACTGGGCAGCCGTGTCTGTAAATTGCAGAACATACATTGCTTGCTACTTCCTTGGGGGAGTTGCCCTTCAATGGCAATGCTTCAACCACTTTGAGTAGTAGCCAGTGACGGTTAATATGAAGACATTGCCATTGAGTGTTTTTTGGAAGTGGCCCAGTCAAATCCATGCTGACATACTCCCAGACTGAAGACTCCTTAAAAAAAAAAAAAGTAATAAATAAATAAATAAATAAATAAATAAATAAAAATCAGTCTTACAAATCATAAACAAAAAATAAATAAATAAATAAATAAATAAATATCAACTTCAAATCATACAAATATCAAAATTAATGTTTTAATTAAAATGAAAAAGATTCATGAGTTAACAGTCAGTCTTTAAAAAAAAAAAAAAAAAAAAAATTCCCCCCAAAATGTAAAAGTACTAAAACTTTGATACCCACCTTTTTAGCTTTGTCGTCTAGCCTCATTCATTTACTGGAGGAGCTTTCTTCAATAACGACTGTATCCTGCGAGTCACTGGAGTCTGTGGATGAAGACAAGGACTGAATTGACTGCCAATGAGAGGTTTGTGGAGAGGCAGAATCTAGAATGTGTTTGCAGATCAATTTTTATGGGGAATTATTATTAATTAGCAGCAATACATTTCTAATGAGAAATGCAATGAATACAAACCGTGTTTTATGGTAAGAACTCCAACTGAGGGATCTGCCTACATCCTCAAAAACATCATCCACCTCAGTCCCCGAATCATCAAAAACCTTCACATTCTCAGGTACAGCTGGGACACCAAACTTTAAAAATGCTTAAAATAAACATGCAATTTTATGAGAAAGGATGAGACTTGCAAGGTTTTACATAAACAATGATGAACATTCAACATCAGGGCACATGCAACATGTGACAATATATTCTCATATAAAATTACTAGACATCCATCAAGCAACAAAAAGGGGAAATCAATTCCTAAAATAAATGTAATGAAAGTATATTTGTTTGCTTTACCAGCAGACGAAAATTCCTCCAGGCTCAGCTCGGTTATCTTGACCAATTTTTGGGCATCCCCAAGTTTCACCTTAACCAGCATGATCTGTAAGAGGTGACAGAGTATTATACAGATCACGGTGTAAAAAGATTTCATGCCCAACATATAAATGAGTACTGAAATTCTGTTGCAATAGTTTGCATAGTCACCTTAGTATTTGTGATTAGATCTAAGAACTGGTCGTAAAAGACAGGAAAAAAAAAAAAAAAAAAAAAAAAAGTTAATACTTACAGTGGTTAGTTTCTCACTTCATCTGGTGATGCCCTTCAGTCTCTGATTCAAGTTGCCTAAAATTGAGAATTTAAAAACGGCAACAACACATTAATTGTGCAATATATGTGCTATGTCATGCCAGTTACTACACGGTTTCATTTTCAAGACCGAAGAGCATTTTCGTCATTTCCTAATATACAGGGTTTAAACACAGTCACTCCTTACAAACAGGTTGAAGTTCAAAGACCTACTTATACTATCACAACATGTACTGCTCTGATCATGTCAGCTGATTGTGCATCTTCTAACAACAACAACAACAACAACAACAACAACAACAACAACAACAACAACGACAACAACAACGACGACGACAACAACAACGACAACAACAACGACAACAACAACGTAAAACTATAATACCATTACATTAAGAAAAGCTCGATAAACAATTTTGAAGGCGTTTCTTTCCTTCGCTAAGCCCATAGCGCCATCTATGTGACTTATTAAAAAAAAATAAAAGCAATGGTGGCGATCTAATAAATGTGGTCACAGAATTTGTTAAATGTTGGACACATTTAATCTGTGAGCTGAACAGTTACAAAGATAGTTATATAACATTACAACACACTGTATGTAAGATCATTATCATATTTATTCAGACTGTATCTGACATGCTCAAATACATGCTCAAAATCAATTAAAACCTACATCAGCAATGATATTACATGAATGACATGTTAAAATGTGTAACCAACCTGGAACATCACAATTTCAACCTTCCAACACATAAAAATGCTGCTGCCCCATTGTGACGTTAGATAATTCAACGTTAAAACAACCAAAACATTTATAGGATATAACAATGCCAAATGAAACTGAAAAGACAAATCAAGTTAGATTATTGCCATAATTTATGCTTTAGCATTACATGACGTGACGAGTAAATCTCCAACGTATAAATTTGCCACAAAGTTACCTATTCGGAATTTCCGAAACTAAAAGTATACAAATTACATCAAAATACAACATGTGCAGTAACATTAGCACATTAACATCAATTATTAAAACTGTGTTTTAACATGTTTCTTAAAAGAGCTTACCTGTCGGTTGGAGTTAAAAGAAAGTGGCAAGCAGAAAACTTCTGTCCAGTTCAGATCTTCACAGGGGGGCGATGGAGGGGTGGAGCTCTGATCATTTTCCCCCAACACTAGGGGGTATCTTTTACTATTTGTTGAGTTAACTCCTTAAGAGTAAAGATAGAACAACACTGCTTGATTAACACTGTTCATTTTACGGTGATGTGTGTGTTATTTGAGACATACCTCACTGCTGCTAAGCATAGCTTGTTCTCCACTGGGAAGGGCCTCTTGTAGGGCTTCTGCACTGAGATATACATATCTTGGTTAATTTAAATTCAATTTAATTAATTTAAATTGGTCAGAAGTGGGTGCAAATGTAATGGTGGGCTGGATGAAATGTCCAGTATCTACCTTTTAGAAAAAAACCCAAAGTTCTTCAGAGGAACGAGAGTCCACCATCTCCACATGTTTGGAATTGCTCACTTGAAGATGAAAACAATCTTGAAATAATATAAACAAACAACTCAACTCAAACAACTTTCAACCTTTCTCCTCTAAGGTCCTAACTGCACTGGCACTTCTCTTCCTGCTCTTTTCTTGTTTTCTTTTTAAGTCTTTAATGGTGATTTCATGCACAGCATGTTTGGATGGCTGATTTTCTACTGTTGTCTTTTTCTGGTCCTCAACTGATCGCATGTGTTTTTCCTGGGGCTACTGTTGCATCACTTAAGTTGATTGATTGATTGATTGATTGATTGATGTTATTGTTTATTTAGTGTATATACTTGCCCTTTCATTTTGAATGTTTGCCTGCTTTGGTGTGTCCTTAATTTCAGTGTCATTGTCACAGACAGGTAAAACAACCTGTGAAAACTACAGCAAAGACAAAGCATTATGTAGTTAGGCATTTGGTCTGCTAATAAAAAATAAATAAATAAATAAATAAATAAATAAATAAATAAATAAATAAATAAATAAATAAATAAATTTAAATAAAATAACAATAATAAATATATATATATATATATATATATATATATATAAATAAATAATAAATAATATATATATATATATATATATATATATATATATATATATATAGGGAAGGAAAAGTACCCCCGTCCATATTATCAACATAAAAGGACCTGAAGCTAGGTCTTGTGGACTTGGTCCCTGTAACAAACATAGCTGGTTCTATGAAAACATCCCACCATTTTGGTGTTCACCCTCAGTTTTGTGAGAGAGCCCCTAAAATGTATTGTAGAATATAAAAAAAAAAAAAAAAAAAAAATTGTTCAAAAGAATCCATTTAAAAAAAAAAAAAAAAAAGCTGTAGGTTTACAACTTATAAATATAGCCTACTTTCCCACAACTTTTAATCAGTTAAGATTGACTTGAAGTCTTTAAACTTTAAAATCCCCTGCACATTCTGTGCTATAAACTGGTTTAAAATGTTCACTTTATTCAGGAAAAAAAAAAAAAAGTTATATTTTACCTTTTTGTGTTTTCATTGTTTTTTTGTTTTTTTTTTCTCCCCTTCCATCAAAACTATTTGTTCCAGGGTGATAAGCCACAATTGCCCTCAGTGAAATTTCAAGCAGGTCACAAAGAGAGACGTTCACCTAAAAGAATTAAATATATACACTGCATAAATATTCTTTTTAAATAAACTTCTCTGCTCATGTACAAATATAGTTTCTAGACATAAAATAAAACATGTCTACAGAACGTTCAAAATCACAGTTCATTATAAAAGATTTATCCGTACACATCAATGTTTGTTCTAAAATATATGCCCATATAGATTTAGATAAAATGAAGTACTGTCCTTTGTCATTTTTTTTTATTTTTCTTATTCAAGAAGCCATTTCAGAATTAGAATTTCACAACAGGGAGGACAGACAATTGCAATTGCATTAATTTCATGCCAACTTCAAAAAGTATAAAAATATGATTTGTAATACCAATTCACCTGGTTGATGAACTCTCTGCTTTGGTAACACAATTCTCACTGGGCAGCCGTGTCTGTAAATTGCAGAACATACATTGCTTGCTACTTCCTTGGGGGAGTTGCCCTTCAATGGCAATGCTTCAACCCACTTTGAGTAGTAGCCAGTGACGGTTAATATGAAGACATTGCCATTGAGTGTTTTTTGGAAGTGGCCCAGTCAAATCCATGCTGACATACTCCCAGACTGAAGACTCCTTTAAAAAAAAGTAATAAATAAATAAACAAACACACACACACACACACACGAAAAAGCTAAGACACAAAGTGTGACTATCAGCAGGCAGATGTTTTCTTCACCAAATCAGATAAAGGAAGAGTTCAGATGCAAAAGCCTCTAAATAGCATTTGAAATTCTCTTCTGAAGTGAGCATTTTTATCAGGCTCCAATGTGTAGGTTTAGTAATTTCAAATGATACTTCGCTTTTGTATCTGAACTCTTCAAATATAAAAGCAAAATAAGTTTAGATACATGGATGATGCCAGATTTGTGGTCAGCCACTGAAGTCTTTCCAACACCGCAGCACTGATCACATTCAGTTACCTAGAGAAATTCACACAAATAAAATATAGTTAACTAATTGTCTAGCTTTTAAATGTGTGCACGTGTTTGTGTGTGTGTATACACAAATATAATACTTTTCAATACAATGGTACACAACAGTTGGGGGGGAAGAAAAAAGACACCATACACACCACTGTTTGACTGGTCAGTAATAATACATTACTTGATTTTAGGCAAAAGCCAAATTTTATATGTACTAGAGTTATTACCCATTTCTCAATGTCTGCAGTCATGCCTGGCCAGTAATATTTCTCCCACAGTGGCTTCCAATTGGGCTTATGTGGCTCACGCAGAACAATGCTGTGCACTCCTCCTTGGTTTTCACTGCCTTCCTTCCTCCATAATAGAGCATGCCATCTGCAACCAGAAATTAGCAAACTTAATTTATATCAGATTGCAAATTCACATTTGGTGCTCAAACTATACCCAATTCAAAGCGCTTCTGGCACAAAACAGACTCTGTCACTAACCTGTGACTCTGAACTTTGCAGCATACCGCCTCAAAGTTTGACATGCAGTTTTATTGTACCGCACAGGGAACTCATTATTTTTTGAGGAGATGCAAGACTTCCTCATATCTTCCCTCCATGATTCCAATTCTGTCGGGGGTGACAGGGAAACAAGGTAGCTCACTAGGAAACATGGTCCTGGAAGCACAGGACACAGGAAGATCGCTAATCCAAGAGAGTAAACCAAAAACCAGAGCAGGGGTTGTGTCAGAACAGCGACGAGACCAGGCAAACAAATCAAGATCAGAATCCAAAAAGACGCAATCCAGGGAACAGGCAGAAATCGAGATCAGCAGCAGGACATATACCAGACAAGCTTGGATTAGTGTAGAAATAATCTAGGAGAGAACAGAAAGAGAAACATACATTAAAAAAAAGAGACAGAAAATGCACTGTGTCATTATTTAACAAAAATAAACCCAAAAATGGAAAAGCCATGTGTGACAAAGTTAGGACACCCTATGATTATTTGAAAATTATTTTCTGCATGACATTAATCAGTCTCTCACAACGGTCTGGAGGAACATTGGCCCACTCTTCTTTACACCATTGCTCCAGTTTATTGAGGTTTGGGCATTTGTTTATATGATGATTTCATTTGATTTGGAACAGCCGCATATTGTCTTAGTGTACTATTCTAATCAAATTTACTGATTCAAATGTAAGAATTTGACATACAATACGATGCATACATTTTATGAGGTGATACAAACAGCCTTAGAAATCTAAAAATGCCCTTTTAAATCAATTTTACGATTTACAAATCGCAGTGTAGAAAACATTCCTGAAATCATTATATTACGTAAGGGTTTCTCATTGTGCCTGTTGCTTATCTGATGTCCTCTTCACCCATCAATGCATTTGTCCACCCTGTCATGCCAAGGTCAACGCTTTTACCTTCATCTCTTATGAAAATTAACTAGTTATTTTAACAAGTTAGCAAAACCTTATAATCTCCAAGCAAAGAAATGAGGGCCAATTAGTATTGATTGAACATTTGACCAGACATCGTTGTCGTTTGATTTTATTTAGAAACTAAAGTCTGAGAAAGGGACAATACCTTTCTGAACATCTACATTTTATAATCACAGTGTAATAAAAATGTATATACTCTGCTTTGAATTGGTCCATGGCAGGGTGGATATATTTCGTGGCTTGTTTGAAAATTTTCTGCTTGCAGTTATTTGATAAAAAGTGCTGGAGCTTGACCAGTATGTATTTCTAACAGTCAGTCTCCTTAATACAACAACAGAAAATCTCATATTCTTATTTTGGAAATTGTTAAGTCTCACAGGCAGTTCATGTGATTTTGACCCAAGAAATACTCCTCTTTTATGTTACTAGAAAACAAACAAATTGTGTGCATTTGTAGGCTATCACAGAAAATACAGAAAGTGCTAGGCCATTATTTGTGATTTTTTTTCAAATACAGCGTTTTAGCTTAGCAAGACTTAGCTTAGCAAGTTTTACTCACGTGTTCCTCGAGGCAAAATAGCACAGAATGATGGGCAGGCCTTCATTTATAGCCTTCCCAAACTTGATTGCGTACACTCACATTGTCTTTATTGGTCACATGTGCCCAAATAACCAATCACATTACAGCCTTGACGTAGAGTTTTACGACACTTATAGATACCATAGGAATGGATGAAAAGAGCCGTAAGCTGTAGTGGTTACGTTCAACGCAGAAGGTCTGAAGCTTGTATCAAAAAAAAAAAACAAAAAAAAAAAACGGCACATTTAACATTGAAGCACTGTATCGGAGCTTGATTTGTTTTGACAAAAGCACCTGATCTATGACCTCCAAAGCTTAATTCTCCTGAAAACCACGTGACTGCTTCAGTATCTGGTTCAAACGAAGCGAATATTAGTGCCGTTTCCTTTTCATTATTACATTCTAATGTGTTAGCATTGTTTATTTATTTAATCGTAATTCATATATTGAGCTCAAAAATTAACTTTGCCCAAGGAGTAATAGTCTAAGGACTGAGGCACAGTTAAAATAAACAAATCATAGATTTAATGTATGAATTTATGTTTCGTTTATTTTACTTATTTTAGTGCTAGTACACCGACACAAATGAAAATAAAGAATCATTTGTAGAACCAGATGTAATAAAGCACAGCACTAAGGTGTTGTTCATTTTTATGACCACTAGATGGCCACAACATGAACCGTTTAAAAAGTTATGAGTACTGAAACTTTCTCCAAAAACATTCGTGTTGAAAGCTTCGCTGGTTCAGGACGCTTCACTTCGCCATCACTATTGTAAGCTAAACCCCACCTGTCGGAAAAAAGTCAGTAGCTGTATACGAAATCGCTCACTTATTCACTCATTTACTAATCTAGTGTATGGCAGTTGAGTGGACAACATCAGAAGTGAACGGATTCGGGCGGTGATATACACTGTGCGTGAGAAACATATTCATCACATACTACATGTATCTAATGAAAATAAATACTTTTTAATTTAATTTAATTAAATACATGTTTTCAATACAAATAAGCAAGTCCTGACTGCTAATATATATGGGTCCATTCAGCATTACTACACCTCTGACCATCACATAATCTAAAACTCCTTCAGCCAGCATTCACTATAAAACACTCCTGCTTTTAAGCCAAATACACACTGAAAATAGTAATTTACCGGCATCTAAACCAGAGTATGTGAGCGGAGTGGAGCGACAACAATTTCCCCTCCGCGCTCCGTGCATTTTATAACCGCTCCGCTCCAGCTCCGCTCCGGGTTCACCGTTTCCCGCTCCCGCTCCCCTCCTCGCTCACTGATACAAGAAACACCGCTCCGTTTTCGCTCCGCGTCTAAACTATATCAGTACGTTTGAAATACCACAGTTCTGTTCATAACGTATATTAAAAGAAAAAAGTAACAGAAATAAAACGAAAGTATAGTTTTAAAGTGGCTTATTGGAACACTAGTACGCGAATTTTTTTCCTCATGCCAAGCTAACATGGTTGTCAGTCAGCATTAAAAGGTATAATTGCTGCTTTTTGCAGTGCAAATGTTTGTGATTAAAAAAATAATAATAATAACAATACGTTTCGTCAGTTATTTTACGTACAGATCGCTGCATTTCTTATAGATTTCTTCTCATTTGAAATCGGATATACAGATGAAGTACCACAGTAAGTTTACATTTGTTTGAATGCATTATTACATCACGCTTTCACTTGAAAATATTCAGTATCTTGAAAGAACAAACTAATTCATTGAAAACTATAATTTTCTGCTCATGTCTATTGCCGTCATCCTAGTTTTCACATTCTTTCTAATTTGAGTGATCCATCTCCATCAAGCTAGCTAAACAGGCTATGTTTAACACGTGAATTCTTGCTATATATGCAGTTATATTATGGGTCGTTGTCATGAATTGTACTCGTGATGGAGCGGTAGTGGAGCGGTAGTGGAGCGTTCTTGGAGCGAGTAAAAACCACAACGCTCCGACTTTTAAAATTTCTGCTCCTCACTCCATTAAAAATCAGACCGCTCCACTCCACGCTCCGCTCACATACTCTGATCTGGACGCAAGTCACTATTCTCTGTATGGTCACTATTATTAGTTAGTTTTGTTTTTATACACAGTTTATATTCATTTTTTATTTCCTTTTAAGCTGATTTATTTAGTACATTGTGTTAAACTAAATTAAATGAGAAATGCTGCTTTTGGCAACTAGCTAAAATGAAATATTTTAAGTATCATTGACATTTATTTGATTTAAAATAACTTTTTATGGTTTTAGATAATTGTAATAGGTTGATAAGCTTAAAATCATTATATTGATTTCATATGGGTCTTTAAATTGTCACTCTAACTTGTTTGGTGTGAAAATGACGGCAGTATCTGGGCCTGTGATTTTTTTTTTTTGTTATAAAAAAGACCAGTTGTAAGTTTTATCAAAATTTCTACTGTCATGTATGATTTTACCATCATTAAGTCTCTGATACGATTCCGCCGCATTTCACTTCTCACTTACACTTTCTCGGCCTTAGCCGGGTTGTATTTTCCATCTTTTCGGCGGAAAAATTTGCCCCAAAATCTGCCCCAAATTTGCCCCAAAATCGACGTTGAAAATTGGTCGTTGTTTGGTCCGTCGGATTTAGTCAATAGTATGTTCCTGCACAACTGGATTAGCTGCACTTTCAGGACCACATTTCTAGGACCCTAGTTTTTTGTAAAAGCGCCACCTACCGAATTGGATCACCAAAGATGGACGACATGGATTGCAATCAAAGTGTGAGTAACTTTACCGTTTTTCAATTGAGTTTTATTTTATAACGTTAAAACGATGCAAAGTTTACGTAGCCAAAGTGAGAATTGATAAGAAATAATAATGAATTCCCAGGAATTAATAATTTATTTGCAAGTTTTATTGATTATTACAACATTCTTAATTCGTGGCCATGATTTAATTAAATCTTGTTGACTTAATGACTATAATAAGTAAATCAGGCCAGCACATTCATTAAACTTAAATAAAAGCATGTTGATGTGAGATTTACCTGCAGCTTACTATATTAGTGTGAACATTTGTTTACTCATTGATTACCATATTAGTTAAGTATAAAGTTATGCATTTGGGGGTAAGTTACTGTAACAATGTTCACATTTATTCATCATTACAGACTAACTCATAGTAAAGGTTCACTAAGGGCCTTAATTAGGAATAACATTAACAGTATCTTTTACTGCAAATTATTGTATCTTTATCTTAAATGTATCAATTTCCTTAAAATAACTGTTTTTGCATCATGGTTTGCCCATAGGGTGTACTCAACGGGAAGCCCTCTAAATTTCTTGCGGTGAGGAACAACAGGACATCCTTTTTGTCTGTCTGAGAGGAGCACTGCATAGGACACCAACACAACTGAGCTTCACAGATGGAGTGCAGTTCATCTGTGGCTTTCTTTTTCCAGAGGTATGCTGGACCATGTAATGTGTTTGTTTGTGTGCCTACTCCAGCACTTACAAAACCTACTGCATAAACTGCATGCTGGTGCTACTCATGTATGGATCCATGTATAATGGCTTGCTGTTCAGTAGTGGTATAATAGTATGCTTTAATTATTTTTTCATAGGCCATCATATATGCCTTGGCTGTCCTACGGAATTTGTTCTTGCAGGAGGCTGAGCAGGTCTTCCTTTCTGGTCCGGATTATCATTACAGGTCAGAGTTGTATATGAATTATTTGTGCACATTGCCCAGTGCACCCTTTTGTTACTGATATTCCTGTTAACCCAATCTTGGTCGTTCTCTGATACCTATTTCAGTAAAATGGAAGATTTTAGTAAAAGGACTGACAGTGACATTTTCTATAAATCCTATAGTTACAATACATTAGGGCAGGGGTTAGGGAACGTTGATCCTGGAGGGCTGGTGTCCCTGCAGAGTTTAGCTCCAACCCTAATCAAACACACCTGAACAGGCTAATCAAGGTCTTCAGGATACAGGTAGGTTTTTTTTTTTATTTTAGGCTTGAAGCTGAACTCTGCAGGGACATGGCCCTCCAGGATCAACATTCCCCACCCCTGCATTAGGGTATTCTTAAGGCATTACAATGAATGAATGAATAATGCGTTATAAGAAACCTTATAAAATGTTGCATTATCTTATACATAATTATAAGAACAGTTTTAATGTATTATAATACTTATTTGTGGTTAAGAGTATGATGATTTATAACACACAATGAACATGTTGCATTCACTTAAGTTCAATGGATTATAATGTATTATAGTTATATTGTATTATAGGTCTCATATCTTGCCATTGTTTAAGATCTGCACAATAACATATTACTTATTATTAGTGTTTTTTCTTAAAAAATTACAAATACAAAGTCTTCATAAAAACATTCCAATAGTCTATAATGTGGTCTTATTAATTATAAGTGGTCAATGTCTGATTTAAGTGAAGTAACTTCACTGTACTTAAAGCAGACAAAGACCACTTATAAATTAATAATAATAATTTTTTTTTCTTAAACAGCAACAAAAATCCCAACCAAGTCTACTAATACTAGAGTTAGTTGACATGTAGTTGCAAAGTTGCTTATAAAGGGGACCATCAAAATAAAATGTAATCTAATATCAAAAAACTAGCTCACAGCATAATTAACATTAAACTCACAGGAAACTCTTCTAACCACTAACAAAATGTAGTAAGATACTGTCCAGATCTTACATAATGTCAAGATATGAGATAATCCATTATAAATTAAGTGGATTTATTATGGTATTAATTGAGTGTTATACATAATCATACTCTTAAGTTATAACCACAAATGCCTAAGTATTTTAATGTATTATAATTGTTGTTATGATTACATATGAGATGATAAAACATATTATAAGGTTTTATATAATGCTTTATGCATTATTTATAATTCCCTAAGAATACCCTTGTAATGTATTATAAATACAGGCTTCATAGAAAGTATTACTGGATTGACAAACAATTGAGGAAAGATGGGAGAACAATCAGTTGGTGGGTATTGCTCTTATGTACCTAAATTTGGAGTTTAGAGTTTGGATTTAGATGTCAGTAACATGATTATTCTGTTTGGTTTCTTTCTCTTCACAACCCCAGCACTGCTTAAGTGTTAAATATATAAAAATCTATTATTAAACATGTTAAAGCAAATGTCCCTCTCTCTCTCAGGAGTTGAAGCCTACAGCCTTTCTGTCCATGCAGCAACGGATGGAAAAAGGAGTCTTTTTTTAATTATGATGTTGTATTATGTGTTATTGCAAAAATGAGTATATATATATAAATATACATTCTTGAATCATTCTTGAGTCTTGTGTCTTGTCTCTCCACAAACTTTTAAATATCTGGCTTTAATTTAATGACTGCAAATGCTGATTTCATTTGATTCCATCTTTATTATACC
This sequence comes from Labeo catla, assembly GCA_012976165.1. Classification (NCBI taxonomy): domain Eukaryota; kingdom Metazoa; phylum Chordata; class Actinopteri; order Cypriniformes; family Cyprinidae; genus Labeo; species Labeo catla. The sequence continues at coordinate 652,833 of VONZ01000375.1, read as the reverse complement.
TGATAATGAGCTAAATGGTTAAACTTAAGGAAGTTAATCAATATAAAGTATATTTACAGTAAAGAAACTAAGACTTAAGATACTCCTCTCTTACAGTTGTTTAAAGATTGAAATAATTTTTTCCTTTATATTTTAAGTGTAAATTAATTTGTTTTAATTTGAAATTGTGACTCAAAAGCAGGTATTACACACTTTGTAATCAACATATCACAATGGAAATAAAAAAATTGTTCCTGAGATTCAATATTTTAACATGTACAAACAGTACTACAAACTAAACCACTAGGGTCCTAGAAATGCGGTCCTGAAACGGCAGCCTCCACTACGTCATCCAATTCGGTAGGTGGCGCTGTTACAAAAAAATAGGGTCCTAGAAATGCGGTCCTAGATCTGCGGTCCTGAAAGTGCAGCTAATCCGGTTGTGCAGGCATACCCTTCTCGATTTAGTAGTAATTTACATCCGGGACATTTCCTCGTGTGCGCGCCTCACCCATTTGAAATATTTTTTACAGAGGCCATTTTCTTTCCTTGCGATGCGGAGCATATGAGGACGGGAAACAACGAAATAAAGTGTTTAATCTTACGCACAAAATGTGTTTTGTAACATCATATCGTTTTATAACGATATTAATGTGCTGTATGTCGCTAAACTTTTCTCAAAGACATTTTTTCCACTCGCCATGCGGAACAGACGATAGCGCTGTGCAATTAATGTTACCCCTAAACTTTTTCTTTGAGAGATAACGTTATTTCCTTTCACTCGCGATGCGGAGCAGAAGGGCTGTTGGTCTTATTCGTTTACATTATGTGTAATATTACTTTATGATGATATTAATATGCTGTGTGCACCTAAACATTTCTCATAGATCTGAATTGCTATGCAGTGCTGAGGTGGAGGTTGCTTTTAAAAGGATCCCTTAATCTCATTTAAAATATGTATTTAAGTAAGTGTTTTACTTAATTTGCTTTATGTATTTTATAAGATAATATTACTTTATCATGACATTTATACATTCTGCGTGACATCTGCTTGCTTTAATGGGCGCAAACATTCAAGTCTGGAGCGGAAGGATTTACCATGGAAATGGGGCGGAAACTCAACTGTCCAGCAGCAAAACACGTCTCCCACTGTTGTTTTCACAAATTTCAGGTAAGTTTAGTCTCTAATATTACACAAATAGTACATACATGTGTTCCTGACACTTTCTTTCATGTAAATGACACACTTCTGTTGAATATTTACTTTATAGAAATGGTTTATTGTCTTCAGAAAAAGTCTGTTAGCATCTGAACTGTAATGCTATAAGCTATAAACTATAAGAGGTAAGTTAGGTTAACTATTGACTTGAGCTCTTGTTTATGAAAGTTTGGGCTTTTAATGTCATCTTAATTAACGTTACTTGCTGTTTTGTTTTTTATTTTTATAAAGGTTTTGCAGGCAATTTGGATGAAAGGAAGTAAGCTAATTTATTTAACCTAGAAGTATGCAATATACTGTTAATCGAATACAAATTAACATGGAGCGTGAAAATGAGCTGAAAGTACTTTAAGCATGTTTTTACCTTTCATGGTAAACAAATATTGATTCCACTTGTCCTGTGACTTCAGCAGTTTCAGAAAAAAACTTCTACGACACAGGAAAAGTTCCTGATTTTAAAATTTCTGAAGAGAGCTGCTGACAGAGAGATAGAAAACACAAGTGATCTGAAAAAGCTTATTAAATTACTTAATATGTATCTTTCAGAATATATTTAGCCTATATCACCATGCATCTATAATTTTCTTTTGCAAAATTATATATATATACACCTATATACTTTTATGTTTGTTTGCTTGTTAGATATTTTAAAAGGACTTTAACGTACAAACATAAGTAACACTGTATATGAGCATTAAATAAGTAAACCCTAAAATGTAAATTCTGTTATTAAACTGTATTATTTTGTATATTCTATATATTATTTTTTTTTTTTTTCTGCATTTCACCTTTGCTATAGTTTACTTCTAATAAACCTGACATTGTATAATAAATATTGTTGACAGATTGTTTATGTTCCAGATTGTTTGTGTTCCTTCCTAGAATCTTCCATTCTAATGGCCGTGCACCAGAGTTGGAGCGTATCTCCTGTCGAAAAACATCTCTAGACATTATGACTACTATATGACTAGTAAGTAATACCTTAAACATACACTACCATTCAAAAGTTTAAGGGTCAGATTTGTCATGTATTTGAAATAAGTCTTTAATGGCAAAAACTGCTGCATTTATTTGATAAAAATACAGTAAAACTGTAATATTGTGAAATTACCATTTTTAAATAACTACTTTCTATTTCAACATGTTTTAAAAAGTGATCTAACCTGATTTTGCAGCATCAATATGCTTACACCGTGTCTACACTGGACGCGAGTGACACGACAAAATATAGTAGAACCCATTATAATCATTGGTGCTGTCTATACTGCATGCGGCGCGGCACGACACAACAAATCCCTGACAGTAAACTGCTACTGCATTCTGTTTATGACGAATTACATTTTACAATGTATTTGCATAGAAAACAGTTATTTTAAATTGTAATAATAAACATTACTGTTTTTATTTATGATCAAATAAATGCAGTTTTCTTGGTGAACATAAGAGACTTATTTCAAAAACATAAACAAAACTGACCACAAATGTTAATAACACAAGGGATACAAATATTAGTCCATTTATTCTAATATAGTGCAAGAAGCTCTAAAAAATATTAACATAAACAGTGAACTTTGTGTCAGTACATGGTAAATAGAACGCGGCATCAGTTTGCTGTCTGGGATTTGTAGTGTTGCGCTGTGCCTCATCCAGTGTAGACAGCATCACTGATTATAATAGGTTCTATCGTATTGTGTCGTATGTTGTATGCATTTTGCTCACTGTGTTAAAACTGGTATGATGCCATTCATAACTAATAGAACTTTTCTATTTCAGAGACTGAAAATCATCAATAAAACACAAGGTAATAACTTATTTTAAGAATATAGTAAGACTAACAAGAATAAATAAAAATGCATCTGTGACTTCATATTGCTTCTTATTTTTCAGTGGATTGATAGCTCCAACACCAATTAAGCAGACCTGAGCAGCTGATCAAGGATCACCAGAAACTCTGCAGAACTTTGGTCCTCAATGCCCAGGACTGGAAACCAGAGTTGTAAGTCATCAATCTAGCAGTCATCCTGCCTCTCTGAATTGTCATGTTTAGAACATATTGCAGGAGATCTCAACATTGTCTCTCGAGGTCCGCTTACATGCAGCGTTTTGCTCCAACCTAGTCCAGTGCGCCTGAACAAACTAATCAAGGTCTTCAGTTTAACTATAAATTTACCTAAACTATGGGTGTGTATCTCTCAGGTCCCTTGATCATTAGTCAGTGGTTAAAGGAGAGCTACACTTCCAGAACAACAATTTACAAATAATGTACTCACCCTCTTGTCATCCAAGATGTTCATGTCTTTCTTTCTTCAGTCGTTATGTTTTTTGAGGAAAACATTTCAGCATTTTTCTCCATATAATGGACTGATATGGTGCCCCGATTTTGGACTTCCAAAATGCAGTTTAAATACGGCTTCAAACAATCCCAAATGCGGTTGTAAACGATCCCAGCCAAGAAAGAAGGGTCTTATCTAGCATAACGATCTGTTATTTTAATAAAAACAATACATTTTATATACTTTTTAATTTCTAATGCTTGTCTTGTCCTGCTCATCACAACCTCTGTTTTTGTTCCGGTTCATGACAGTTAGGGTTTGTTGAAAAACCCATCTCATGTTCTCCCTCAACTTCAAAATCGTCCTATATCGCTGTTTTACCTTTTTTGTTAAGGGCGTTTGATCTCCTTTGCATGTTCACTTTCGCAAAGACTGGGTCGGTACTTCTGCAGTGATGTAGGATGATTTCTGAATTATTTTTCAAGTTGAGGGAGAAAATACGATTGGAGTTTTTCGACATACCCTAACTGTCTTGAGTCAGAATACACAGAGTTCAGCGAGAGAAAGGCAAGACGAATGTTTGAGATTAAAAAGTATTTTAAATTGTATTCTTTTAATGAAAAAAAACGATTGGTTCGCGCTAGGTAAGACCCTTCTTCCTCGGCTGGAATCATTTACAGCCACATTTGGGATCGTTTGAAGCTGGATGTCTTTTTTTTATAGATGTCTTTTCGTCTTTCACTTTTCAACCAAATTTTTACGTTGTTTAGACGTCTGGCATTGTCGTCTTTTCGACGAGTTTTTGCTGGGTGGGGTAGAATCCGTCTCGGCAGTCATCTTAACTATCGAATTCCAGCAACAGGAAATAGACAAACTATTTTACACGCAGATTTTTTTTTTCACCGCTGTTTTGCGGTGTTGGTAAATTCACCACTTAATTTTGAGTTAAAATATGTTGTTGTAACTTGCGTTACTGAGATTGTAACGAGTAATAGTATTACCCAGATTTCATTAGTAATGCATTATATTACTATTACTAAACAAAACGACATAACGTTATGACTTTTCGTTTCGTCTCGTTTTGATCAATGAAAATGAAGAGACATTTTAGCATATTTTTTATTTTGTAAACCACATTGAGTCTCGTTTTTATTCGTCAACGATATTGCATTATACATTTAATTATAGTCATCGTCACATGACCAGCATTTACGCTGATGACGATATTTAGTCCTAATTTTCGTTTAGTCGTATTCACTTCGTTTGAACCAGATACTGAAGCAGTCACGTGATTTTCAGGAGAATTAAGCTTTGGACGTCATAGATCACGTGCTTTTTTCAAAACAAATCAAGCCCCGATACAGTGCTTCAATGTTAAATGTGCCGTTGTTTTTTGGATACAAGCTTCAGACCTTCTGCGTTAAACGTAACATCACTACAACTTACGGCTCTTCTCATTCATTCCTATGGTATCTATAAATGGCGACTGAGTGTCGCAAAACTCTACGTCAAGGCTGTAATGTGATTGGTTATTTGGGCACATGTGACCAATAAACACAATTGGTGTGACTTCATCTACTGCTACAGACGGCGATTAACGAGAGTAGCCGAGAGCAGTCGGGGGCGGAGTTGAAAATGGAGGCGTCAAGACGGACACTTCTTACACTCGTTAGTGAAGCTCTCGTGGTGTTTGCATGCACTATCACAGAAGAAGTGAATTAAATGCAATATTTATCAAATACACAGACTTTTCAAAAGCGTTTTCGTGAGCAACAGAAACACGTTTCATATACTGCTTAATACAGTGCCATCTATTTAAATACTAATAAAGTGGGGTTATTTATGCTTTTATTAGTGTTTTATGATAAATCTGACTCAATATAACATTGTGACTACAGTAAAAACACTTTTACTGTTCTAAAAACACAGATTTGCCAGTATTATCGGACTTGAGGATGTTAGAATAAACCCAAATCATACGGTGAATCTGGCCAATCGTGAAACAGCCATGTGGTCATCAGAACTCCTGAAGCCGCTCTGAAGAAACTGCGCTGGCTGAGTCAGTCGGCTGCTCTCGAATCGCTATCGCGGTACTTTGATGCCACACGTGACAGTCACGAGGCGTCGGCGCCGCCTGAAGTCGAACAAAATTTCTTACCGGCATGCACTGCTTCAAGTCAGAATTTGATGGAGCTGCGCAGCGCTGCGTTAAGTCGAAAACACCTAATAGCTGTGTCCCAAAGTGGAGTGCGCAGACTCCGAAGGGCAATTGCGTCACATCGTCACGACGTAAGCTGTCCCTATTCAGAATGCACCCTCCGAATGCGTCACCGCGGCGCGACGAAGGCTGCCGTAATTCGAAAGCGACTTCAAATGTGGTCTCCAATTGCCAGGAAAATGAAGTGTACATCTGATGGACACTTCGCACCCTACCATATCCCAGAATCACTTGCGCGCAGATGACAAAGAACATGACGGGTGAGAGTTCTGTTGGGGAATTCACCTTGAAATGTAAGTAAAAAAACTTCAGTATTTTGTATGCATGTCCTGCTTTGTCATGTTTTCTAAAGTTAAGATTGCAAACCTTTCTTTATATTATAACCCAGCTAACATTGGTCCGACGGCAACGTCGTGTGTCGGTATCAACCTGTGTCGGTATCATCGTGTTTATAAGTGTGCTTGAAAATCTTTAAAATCCGTTTTTTGCTTTTTCCTCCTTGGTTGGAGATGTAATCGTCTTGCTGAAGTGAGCACTGCACACACGAAAATCCTTGATACTGGATATTTTAGCTCCCGCAGAATAGCCGATGGCAACCAGCCATCCGTGATCCCGGCACATTCTTGTGGTCACAACCTGGGAATTTACAAGTTCGCACCATTGTTAATTTTCTACTTTTTTCCCTGGCCAAAAATAGTCGCGGTAGGACGGCATAAATCCGTAAAAATATGTAACACAGAACTCTGCCTAAAAATGCATTCAGATACGTTTGTACATGCATACAGTTCTCTGGGGTTGCATATATAATTATTACTTTAAGTTTTAGCTCAGTGTAGTTCAATACATACACTGTTGTGAACCAGTTGTGAGAGGACGTCCACAAGGTGACGTCCTTTACACGTGCATTTATAGTCCATCATGACCCTGTATGAAATCAGTATGAAATATGCAAAAGCAATTGTGCTTACACCTTGATTATTACAGTAATACTTTATTTAAGTGCCCCAAGTAGTTTTAAGACGACCACGTCTAGTCAAGCATTACCCATTCAAAATAAATAAAGAAATAAGTAAATAAATAAATAAAAACAGGAAATCGTAATGAAATAAACGTAATTTGTATTTCTATCTTGTTTAATTAATATTCACAAAGTGCCATATGGTTAAGTGATTGCAAAGCCACTGAATTTTAGTTATAATTCTACCCATTTTCCATAAATTTCAATACAATTTTATTATTTTAAGTTTATGCATATACATATAAAACAGATATCTCTGGTCAACATTTGAAGTCTGAGTTGGGTGAAGATTACCAAAACTGTGCTGCCAAGATGTTGCAACAAATCTCGCGGTGGGATAGATTATCTCGCGATAGGATAGATTATCTCGCGATGGGATAGATTATCTCGCAATACAATACATTATCTCGCGAGAAAGCCTTAACGTTTTTCTTTCCATAAACAGAAGGAAAGCGCATCGGTGTGTTGTAAGGCTTTACGAATTATTCTACTAAAATCTACTGGTGGGTAAGTACATTTTGTAGTATTTTATTAATGTGATCGAGTTGTACTTGTTTGACACGAAGGAAAATGAAGAAATAATGCGCACATTGTCAACTGAAACGTAGTTTGAGTTTGGCTAAAATTAGCTAGTATGCTAAAAGTTTTTTTTTTTAATTAATGCTTGAACAACAAATACATCACTAAAGTGTCAAGGGTATGCACAAAATGTTTGTATAAAATAACACAATGAAATGAAAGGACTTCCTAATTCACAATAACTTAAAGGGATAGTTCGCCCATTTAAGACATGAAGTTGTATGCAATCCTTACCAGCACTATAGTGTATACACGCTGACCCACTCTGTGGTCACCTCCCTGGTCAGAGTTCTGGCCGCTGGAAGTTTTTCAAGAAAGTAGGCCCGGTTAGTTTCCGGGGCCTCAAAACTGTGCGTTTTTACGTGAAAAAATTATATGCGTTTCAAAGCTTGATTAATTTACATCACAAAAAACACTCCAGACAAAATTCATACTTCAGTTTTAATCGGCACTATTTTCTTTCCGTTTCCATCAATCCGCGCTGCTGTCAACGTCAACAGTGCGCACGTTCCGATCAGCTGTTCCATAGTGTTTACACACTCGAATGACAACGACGTAAAAAGTAGAAAATTAACAATGGTGCGAACTTGTAAATTCCCAGGTTGTGACCACAAGAATGTGCCGGGATCACGGATGGCTGGTTGCCATCGGCTATTCTGCGGGAGCTAAAATATCCAGTATCAAGGATTTTCGTGTGTGCAGTGCTCACTTCAGCAAGACGATTACATCTCCAACCAAAGAGGAAAAAGCAAAAAACGGATTTTAAAGAGTTCTGCTGTACCAGTACCATGGGTAAGCTCTATTTACTAACTTTATGTCGCATACGACAGGTTTATTTTGAAGCTAGCGTCAGTTTTTAGGCTACACTGAGAATATGCTAACCGGGGCAATGATTGCATCGACAACAATCGACTGTCTATGTGGTGAGAAAATCGGCAAATGTCTTTACTAATGAATTGAATTGAATCTATATAACACAACAAAATATGATGCTTCGCTATTGCTGTTATTGTCTGTAACTATGCGGAACCTGTGTCGGTATCATCGTGTTTATAAGTGTGCTTGAAAATCTTTAAAATCCGTTTTTTGCTTTTTCCTCCTTGGTTGGAGATGTAATCGTCTTGCTGAAGTGAGCACTGCACACACGAAAATCCTTGATACTGGATATTTTAGCTCCCGCAGAATAGCCGATGGCAACCAGCCATCCGTGATCCCGGCACATTCTTGTGGTCACAACCTGGGAATTTACAAGTTCGCACCATTGTTAATTTTCTACTTTTTACGTCGTTGTCATTCGAGTGTGTAAACACTATGGAACAGCTGATCGGAACGTGCGCACTGTTGACGTTGACAGCAGCGCGGATTGATGGAAACGGAAAGAAAATAGTGCCGATTAAAACTGAGGTATGAATTTTGTCTGGAGTGTTTTTTGTGATGTAAATTAATCAAGCTTTGAAACGCATATAATTTTTTCACGTAAAAACGCACAGTTTTGAGGCCCCGGAAACTAACCGGGCCTACTTTCTTGAAAAACTTCCAGCGGCCAGAACTCTGACCAGGGAGGTGACCACAGAGTGGGTCAGCGTGTATACACTATAGTGCTGGTAAGGATTGCATACAACTTCATGTCTTAAATGGGCGAACTATCCCTTTAAAAGTAGCGAAGAAATACACAGATTGTATATCTTTTTTGTTTGTAATCTCCTTTATGGTGCTTATATAAAAATCTAATTCCTTAAGTACCACAGAAAAAAAATAGGTTTCTGATTGCTTAATTTTTACAGTAAACAGTTTAGATATGGGTTAAACATTTATATAAATTTGTTAATATTCTAATTTGTCATATGTCTTTGTATGTGATAAAGGTAAAATTGTGTGCCCAACACATTTAGATGCAACGTGCCCGACCCCTGACTTGTTCAACACTACGTTAAGTTGTAAGTTTTTGACTGCTTTGTGTAATATTAAAAAAAGAAATCATGCTTTAAAAAAATTGCTGTTTACTTTTAATAGTCATTGAACCTTAATCTATGTTTCTCTGTATGTTCTCAGTGGATGTTCAAATCACACCTGCACGTACAAACCTATCAACATTCACGCCTTCACCAGTAGCAAGTATGTGATATCTAAAGTCATTTGCAAATTGCAAATCACTATAACGGTCAAATAGCATCACTTCTTTAATGTTTTAATCAACAGCTGGGCTGTCACACTTCCAGGAGGAAAGAACAGGTATGCCACCAAAAATTACTGTGAATGTGCTACAGTTCTCAATTGATTTTTATATCATCATTACTGAGTTATGGAATTAATGTCCCCTTCCATGGCACAAGTAATTTTATCACTTCATTCAGCAGGTATGCAAGGTTTAGATGTAAGATATTGTTTGTGAGCTTTCATTTTGGATAATAGGGTCCTCTTTCCATTATGTGGATTCATAGGACAAAAGCATGTTATTGTTAGAACATTTAATGGTAAAATTGGACAGTGAAATGCTCCAAAACTAACACATCATATGTAATATTACCACAAAGGACAATTTAATCCAACCTCACTGGATCTTCAAAGACAGAGGCAAAGGACCACATCTCATGAAATGGCTACCCCCAGACGTATGTCCCTGTTTTTTGTTTGTTTGTTTTTTTTCATATATATATCTCCAAAACTAACATGTTCTTTTTAATATTACCATGAAGGACAATTTACTCAAACCCTACTGGATCTTCAAGTAAGACCGAGGCAAAGGCCCACATCTCATGAAACGGCTACCCCCAGAAGTATGTCTTTTTTTAATTTTTTTAATTTTTAATTTTCACAGTGTGGTAATGTGTATATAGCTGAAAGTGATTGCAAAGCTCTTTATAAACATCTTCAAAATTCCGTAGATAAAATGGTCCTTTATTTCTATTACTTTTATTTTTCCAACAGTGGATGCACAACATGACACCAGTGGAGGTCGAGGTTAACATCAACAACACTCGTGGACCCGTGGACACATGTTGAGGCGTAAGTGCTAATGTTTAAAAAATTATCAATCTAAATGTGTACGACCACAAAGTAGCTTTTTTTTCCCTGTTACAGGGCGAGACAAACACAGTCCTGTCAATTACAGAATAAATGTTTACTCCATGTTGCCCTGTAATACCAGCTACAGCATCTAGAAAAATCTGAAGAATATGTTATGATTTTGAATGTCCAAGTGACACTTTTAAGATGTTGTAGTACTAATCAAAAGATTACATGGTTAATGACACTTTATTGACACTCCAAGGGTGCAATTCAGGTCACGACTCCATTGTCATTGTAAGTAGTACATCAGACCTTAAGTAAACTTTCAGATGATCATTCGCCAGTTTTGGTCTGTTTACTCTGTTAAAATCTCTAACCACAATGTAAGATTAACATTAGAAGATGTTTCAAAAGATTAACTTCTGTGAAATTTTTAAAACATGTATTTATGTCTTTTGTGATTCATTAATTTACATTAGGGTGCGATTTGTCTTGTAGGGTCACATAACGAACAGCCATCTGTCAGACAGAAAAATTCAGGAACCCTCTTCCAGGCCATGTGCCAGAAACGAATGAGGTATTGTAATTTGTGTCATGTCATTCACATAAAGAGGATTCATAAACTAAATTCAAATTCTTTTTTTTTTTTTACACTTTTCATTTTAATGTCTACATAGTATTGTCTCCAGTCCCAAATTCTTCATTGCCATCCCAGTCCCAGACGACCCCCCAGTGTATGTGAGAACTTTGCTGTTGCATCTTATTTTATACACATTACACCTTAATGACAACACAGCCTAATGTATAAATACATACATTTCTCAGAATCAGAATTCATACAGTTAAAAATATAGAGGCTACAATGTCTGTCAATGCACAGCAGCCTTATTACTCACAATTGAATATAGAATAGAACAGGTATAGCCAACCCTGGTCCTCGAGAACCACTGCCCTGCTTGTTTTCCAGCTGTCCCTGCCCTTCCAGCTTCTGATTGACAACTGATCCATTACTAATCAGCAGTATGTAAGGCATGGATAGTTAGAAAACAAGCAGGGCAGTGGCTTTCGAAGATCAGGGTTGGCTGCCTTGGATTTACTCAACGTTAATGATTATATGGCTACAGTAATTGACGATGTAGAATTGGACAGACAGACATTGGCAGACATTCTTGTTAAAACTGCCTTCAATAATGTACACAATGGTCCTGAAACTCTAATAACAGCATTTCCTAATGTTGTGTTGCTACTTGACAGCTGCATTGCGGAGAGAGCACAGAAGTGAGGTTATGTATGTTAATAGTCTTTTCCAGCCATGGGGTTGTCATATTCAAAATTTAATGTACATTTTACACTTTTATATATTTTCTTAATTTTTTTTATTTACATTTTTAAATAGGTGGCACCAGACCCTCACGGAGCGCTTACCCTATGTCAACTGCAAGTAAGGAATGTGATGTGAATATGTGACATTTACAACACTGGCCATAAAGTAAAAAAAAAAAAACAGTAAAGCAAAGTCTGTAAATGTTCTGAGTTTGTTATCATCCTTTGTTAGAGGTTCAATAGTTGTTAACTAAAAATCGATGGCAATATTGATACCAGTGTTTTTGCTCTGTCAATTCAGTCTTGCTCTTCAGTTTTTGCAGCCCTATATTCACCGAAATCAGCAGGCAATGAAGACTGATTTAGGTTCTAAAAAAACAGTCAAGCCTAATGCCCTGCGTAAACACAAAATGTGACAGCAAGTGTCATGTTCACTTTTGGAGTTTAAGTAGTCTTGTTTGAAGGGTGTGTGTATATATTAATGTGCTGATTTTTCTTTCAGGATTCCAAAGGAAGGTCTTTTTTCATGCTGTTTGGTTTAAAAGATGAACTTGAGCGAATATCTGCCATTCTGGACCCTGGCAAGTCTACATCATCTTTTAAAAGACTGGATTAAGGGAGTGACCTAAAATCCTTTGAAGAATACATCAAAGATGATGAAAAGAAGTGGATCTGTGTAAGTTCCAAATTTAACAAAGCATAGGTGTATTATATTTGTGTATATACATACATACGCGCACACACACAGAGAACTGTGTACTTTTTATAATATCATATCACATTATTTTGATTGTGGTGTCACTTTTAGGTTCAGCAACTGTCCAGAGTTGGTGGATCTTCTGTCAGGGACTGCGTTAACCAAATCATGAACAGGTATGTATTTACCTTGCATAGTTTGTGTGTATTGCTGCATAATATTTCAGGAACAATGTATATGATTGCCACAATAATAAACTCAGCCTTTGATTTTACTTAAGTTCATGATTTATTGTCACACAATATTATATCTCCTTATAAACATGCCTGTTTTTGTGTTGAAGTTTTAAGATGTCAGTACTGACTCAGTTAGGCAGACTGAAAACAAGGCATCACCGTATAATAGCGGTGTAAGCAATGAATGAGTCATTACTTGTCACAAAAATTCTGGATATGGAAAAGGACATAGTTCAGAGTACTTGTTACATGATAGATGGATTGATATGGTTGTGAGAGTATTTGAACATTGCCATGATGCACACTACTGTTAATTTGTAATATTGACCGCATGTTAAAATGTTTCTGAAGTGAAGTAGTACTGAATCATTTCTTTCACAGAGTCATGTCAAATGCCTTCATGGCCAAATTCAGTATGAGGGGTGGTGGCCAACTTGACAAAAAGCCTTTCAAAGCTACAGCTTTGTACTATGTAATTCAAGGTAATTTTGGCCTTATGACATTTAAAAAAAAAAATCTCATGTTCCTTGTCTATTATTTATTTAAAAGACCACCTGTCTTTAATAGAAATGTCCTGTTCACATTCACACAGTTGCACATCTACTTTATTTCAAGAGCACCATAGAGATATTGAAGAGGCAGTGGGCTAATGCTGTTTTTATGTACTCTAGCACACATCAAAAAATGCAGAAAATCTTTTATTGACATAAGATTATTCTAGACTAAAATAACATATAATACTTATTGCTTACTTGTTACTAATGCTTCTTTCATGAAACTGAAAAGTCTTGTTCCATTGTATTTTAAATGTAGTTGTATAACCATAAAGGAATTTTCAAAATAAGTGCATGTTATTTAATTCAAATGTTGCCAATTTATTTAAAATATTCATACTCTCTTCCCTCAGATGCTCTAAAGAGGTGGAGTCCAACTGCCACAGATTCCGAAATTGACACAGCAATGGCAGAACACCTAAAACATGCTCCAGGAAGAGCTGGGGGTGGTGGCTATAAGAAATGAGCTGTGCTACAGAAATGTGCTATAGTAAACATTTTGAAATAATAGTAAATAAATAAAGATTATAAATATACATATGTGTTCACTTTTATTCTTTACTTTGGTTATGTTCTTGTTTGAATAATGTCTACTTAAAATTAATGTAAAGCTTTGAGAAATTTGCTTCACACTCAGAATTACCCACATTATACTATTTCTATTTTAATGTTTGTATAGTAGCCGTTTAACAAATGGAAGACATTTAAAAAATGTTATATGCACAAAGTATGTTGTAGTAAATTAGAACGGTCTACTTCTTGCTTAAGTCCACAAACAATGTGTTATTGTTTGTAATTTACACGTGGTTAAAACGTTTTGTAGACGTTCAGGTCTGACTGAACCGTTTTTGGACCATTTTAGAACTTGTAGTAAGTTAAGTTGTCTAAACCTCCAGAATGGGTGTGTGACTATTTTATATGTAGGCTTATATACTAAAATTATATTAACACATTAAATTAAATTAATACACAGTATAGACATGCAGAAGATGACACATTTAGACGTCCAGGGACGTCCAGAAAAGACGTGCATTTCACGTCCAGATAACGTCAAAGACGTCGGTTCAACTTTCATTTTGGAACTATTTTTCAACCATGACGGGACGTGTCGGAGGGACGTCTTTTCAACGGTCCTTACACGTCGAAATGTTTGCTGGGAAGTGTTCCATTTTCTCTTGTTGTAGGACTATTTTAGAGAAAGTGAGCCTGCTGGGGAAAGACTTCAAAAATACAAAGTAAGCAAGTTAATAAAGTATTTTTTTTCCCGCTGAAATTCATTGTGCTGTTGTTGTTAACAGGCATGGTTTATTTGCTCTGATTTAGGATTGCAAGTGTCACAAATTTTTAATCTTTAATTTTTTTTTGTCACTTTGTCAATGAAACAGCCTAATTTCTGTAGTTTATTTTTGTGATGTAAGTTAAGAATGAAATGAATAATTTTTGTACATTTTGTATTTTTGTATTGTATATTCAATTTATTAACATATATCATGTTAATAAAAGAGAGCTAATTTGTACAATTTGTAAATTACAATGTGTAAATTACAATGTGTAAATTTCTGTAATGCAGCTTATAATTTTTTCACAACACTCTTCTATACGTTTATTTTATTTTTTGTCCTGTAAATCTTTTTTTTCACATTAAAACAAAGTTGTTCTATACGTTACTGAAAATACTTCTTACAACTATTTACAAGATAGCTTAGGTTTAACATTAGAAAAACAACATCGATTTTAAGTCCAGCCCTGCTTCCATGTGTTCTGGGGTCTATGTGGAGGTGAATCTCTTGGTGGCAAATGGCCACCAACTCCTCAGCAACTCGGTGGACAATGCGGTGGACAGTGGAACGAGGCATGTCAAACACTCCGCTGCTGCTGAACATTGAGATGAACAAAGCATAATTTGTTTTTATTTATTCACAGTTTTATTTTTATGGTTACTTAACTGCCTAAAATCAGGGTTTCTAAATATGTTCACCATCAAGACAATAAACTATTATAAAATCGCACCTTGGTATCACATCAGTCAGTATTTGAACTGCTGTATATTTCTGTGTGCATGGTTTTGTATTTTTTTTTTTTCATATGTATCTTTACATTTATTCAAGTCGGTTCAAACGCAATGAATGCATTTAAAATTGTAATCTGGCAAGGATGCAGCAAAACAATATAATTTACCCGGCCATGCTCTTGGCCAAGCCTGAGGTACATCCCCAACATCTCCTCCAGTAAAACATAAAATATAAAAACAAATATGACCAATGCTGGCTCCATAACTTAAACGTCTAAACCTGTCAGGATGGCAGCGCCCCTCTCGCACCGTTGCTATGCGACAGGAGCGGTAATCGGGAACACCTGGTGGCACAATTAGGAAATCCTGCGAAGGTGGAGCATCTCATGCACTTCGGAGGCGTGGCCTTCGAAGTCCATGCACTTCGAAGTGCGTACACTCCACTTTGGGACACAGCTGAAGTGAGTGTGCGCAATCAAGTTTGGGAAGGCTATAAATGAAGGCCTGCCCATCATTCTGTGTTATTTTGCCTCGAGGGACACGTGAGTAAAACTTGCTAAGCTGAAATGCTGTATTTGAAAAAGCAAAAAAAAAAAAAAAATCACAAATAATGGCCTAACACTTTCTGTATTTTCTGTGATAGCCTACAAATGCACACAATTTGTTTGTTTTCTAGTAACATAAAAGAGGAGTATTTCTTGGGTCTAAATCACATGAACTGCCTTTGAGATTTCACAATTTCCAAAATAAGAATATGAGATTTTCTGTTGTTGTATTAAGGAGTCTGGCTGTTAGAAATACACACTGGTCAAGCTCCAGCATTTTTATCAAATACGTTTTTGCTTGGAGATCATAAGGTTTTGCTAACTTGTTAAAATGACTAGCTAATTTTCATAAGAGATGAAGGTGAAAGCGTTGACCTTGGCATGACAGGGTGGACGAATGCATTATTGGGTGAAGAGGACATCAGATAAGCAACAGGCACAATGAGAAACCCTTACGTAATATAAAGAATGATTTCAGGAATGTTTTTTTACACTGCGATTTGTAAATCGTAAATTGATTTAAAGGGGCATTTTTAGATTTCTAAGGCTGTTTGTGTCACCTCGTTAAATGTATGCATCGTATTGTATGTCAAATTCTTACATTTGAATCAGTAAATTTGATTAGAATAGTACACTAAGACAATATGCGGCTGTTCCAAATCAAATGAAATCATCATATAAACAAATGCCCAAACCTCAATAAACTGGAGCAATGGTGTAAAGAAGAGTGGGCCAATGTTCCTCCAGACCGTTGTGAGAGACTGATTAATGTCATGCAGAAAATAATTTTCAAATAATCATAGGGTGTCCTAACTTTGTCACACATGGCTTTTCCATTTTTGGGTTTATTTTTGTTAAATAATGACACAGTGCATTTTCTGTCTCTTTTTTTTAATGTATGTTTCTCTTTCTGTTCTCTCCTAGATTATTTCTACACTAATCCAAGCTTGTCTGGTATATGTCCTGCTGCTGATCTCGATTTCTGCCTGTTCCCTGGATTGCGTCTTTTTGGATTCTGATCTTGATTTGTTTGCCTGGTCTCGTCGCTGTTCTGACACAACCCCTGCTCTGGTTTTTGGTTTACTCTCTTGGATTAGCGATCTTCCTGTGTCCTGTGCTTCCAGGACCATGTTTCCTAGTGAGCTACCTTGTTTCCCTGTCCCCCCCTACAGGATTGGAATCATGGAGGGAAGATATGAGGAAGTCTTGCATCTCCTCACAAATAATGAGTTCCCTGTGCGGTACAATAAAACTGCACGCCAAACTTTGAGGCGGTATGCTGCAAAGTTCAGAGTCACAGGTTAGTGACAAAGTCTGTTTTGTGCCAGAAACGCTTTGAATTGGGTATAGTTTGAGCACCAAATGTGAATTTACAATCTTATATAAGTTAAGTTTGCTAATTTCTGGTTGCAGATGGCATGCTCTATTATGGAGGAAGGAAGGCAGTGAAAACCAAGGAGGAGTGCACAGCATTGTTCTGCGTGAGCCACATAAGAGCCCAATTGGAAGCCACTGTGGGAAACAAAACACCCAAAATAGACTGTGTGAGAAGTATTATTGGCCAGGCATGACTGCAGACATTGAGAAATGGGTAGTAACTCTAGTACATATAAAATTAGGCTTTTGCTTAAATCAAGTAATATTACTGACCAGTGAAAGTGTGTGTGGGTTGTGTTTTTTAAATGTTTAGTTTAACAGGCTAATCTATGATAGTTGTCTGTATGAGTGATTTCCATTCACCTTTACACAGGTACAGGTTATCTTAAAAGTAAAATCCTACAATTTTCCACAATACCCTTCTCCTCTAAGGTCCTAACTGCACTGGCACTTCTCTTCCTGCTCTTTTCTTGTTTTCTTTTTAAGTCTTCAATAGTGATTTCGTGCACAGCATGTTTTGATGGCTGATTTTTCTAATGTTGTCTTTTTCTGGTCCTCAACTGATCGCATGCATTTTTCCTGGGGCTGCTGTTGCATCATTTATGAAAAGTTGATTGATTGATTGGATCAATAATTAGACTGAGCTTTGCATTGTTATTGTGTACAGTTGGGATTAATCCAGACTAAATTCAAAAACTTAGTACTTAATCCTTTAAAGAACCCTTTACTTACTGGGAATTCTGCTGCTAGTTGAGAAGGAAATCTGGCCTCCCGTCCATACATCAACATAAAAGGACTCAGCTTTGTAGTCTTGTGGACTTTGGTCCTCTGCACAAACAGCTGGCTCCAGGAAAACATCCCACTCATTCTGGTGTTCACTCTTCAGATTTGTGAGAAGAATGTATTGCAAATATAAACTTGGAAAAAAAAAAATGATCAAAAGAATCCATTTAAAAAAAAAAAACACCTAGGTTTATTTATTCTTTGTTCATTTATAATCATTAATCTTTTTTTTAATTCAATTTAATCATATAATCATTTATAATAATCATTATAGCCATTTATATAGTCATTTTATTGAGTAATTAATTGATTAGTCATTCATATTATATTGTAGTTTTTTTGTATATATTTTCCATTGTTGTTTAGTCTTATGACTGTGTGGTTTCAAGGGCTGTTTGTCATCTTGAATAAGAGATACAAGGGAATGTTTATAGAAACTCAAGGTTTATGGGATGTTGTTGTGAATCAGTTTGGTATAACAATACTTGTTGAATTTGTGTTCTCCAGACGGAGTCTGAGCTTTGAGACATATGCAGCTAAGACTATTCAATAAACTCTGCTCCTTTTTATCATCATATTTCGTCTCCTGCTTCTGCTCTTCATTTTTACTGGTTTTTCCTCAGTCAACTTCTTGGCTGATAGAAGACTAGTGTTTTGGGTATTTTGGGTACCAGACAAGACTGCCTGCTAACAGGGTTTGGGTATTAGACCTCTCTGCTGACGAGTTGTTCTGATACCGGACAAACTGATATTTTCTGACGGGATCTGGCGTCCGGGGCTGGATCTTAATTGTCTAGGCATGGAAACAGCAATCTAACATTTTGGCGTAGTCGGCAGGATGGAATAACAGGGTGCTGTTATCTCCATAAGAGTCGGGGTTGTTGTTGTTGTTTCTCGCGTGACCAGACGGTGGAATGTCCCAGACTACTGGGCTTCTGATTCTGGGCCACGAGTGAGGACGGGGACGACTCTCGCAGGTGTCTTATCCTGGCTTAACTACTGCAATGCAGAGCGAGTGTGTTCTGTTTGACATTTCATGGAAATTCGGTACGTACCATGTGTTGGTAGCTATGCTACTGGGTCAGATGGTATCATTTCTACAGTTATGGAGTGGTCAGATGTTAAGCTAGATGAGATAATTAACTTTGACATCAATTGGAAGAGCGTTTTAAGATCAGTCAACAATGATATTTTAGTTTCTCAGTTGTTAAACTCTGATGGTTACTTATATTCTTCTTCAGAGTTTCTGAATAAATATGATATTCCTGTAACTCCTCGAATTTGTCATTGTAATGGACGCCATTCCTACTGGGGCCATAACTCCTCTTAAGGACTCTGCAAGACTCCAGTTTTCTTTGTCAATGATTCATCCTTTTGATACAGTGATTGGGAAAATTTGCTTTTTATCTACCTCTTCTGGTTGGAACAAAAGAATAAGACAACTGTTTCAAGATGAGATAACTTCTCTTCCATATATTGTGTCCCACTGCAATGGCCTATACGAAAACATTCCATAGAAAAAAAGTGTGGACTCTGTCATCTATGTATTTAATAACTAATAAGGTTACCCCGTTAAGCTTTATATGAAAAAAATGTTTCCAGATACTGATTCTTTATGCTCATTTTGTGGGGCTGAAGATGAATCTATGTCTCATCTCTTTTGGGAATGTACATATACTAATTTATTTTGGAAGGATTTTTGTACACATTTTCTTCACAAAGTTTTGTTTTGTTACATAAAGATGTTTTATTTGGTTGTCATAGCTTTTCTAAAGAAGACAAGGACCAAAATTATTTGACAAACTTACTTATTTGTCTTGCAAAATTTTTTTTTTTTTTTTTATACAAATGTAAGTGTTAAGGTGCTAAGCCCTACTTTCCTGTTTTCTGTAAGGACCTTAAATCCTACCTGGTTACTCTTCTTACATCCAGCAATTCCAAAGCCCTTAAAACTGTCTCATTGTGTCATTCTCATAATATTTTCCTGATTTTGTAACTCTGATTTTGAATCAGATCTAGAGGAGATCTGATTCAAGCATAAAACAAAAACTATTCATTTTTAATCCTTTCATCTTATTTTTAATGAAAGCGCTGGTGTGTTCGAGGCGTGTCCGCAATCTCCATTTAGCCTATTTAGCTGTCCAAAACAGATAATTGTTCTGCTGAATGTTAAACTAACATTTGTATTCAAATAAAATTACATTTATTAATGTACTAATAAACAAGTAATTTGTAGCGCAATTGTTTTACCGTTTATTGCACTTTATGCGTGTTACACATCAGACGTGAATCGCTGTGCTGCGGCTAATGAACTGAAGTATGCAAAAAATACAAGTCTTTCTTTACAAGAAAATAGAATTTAACACCAGAATATATATAGAATATATTGAAATAAATTAGGTTAAATATTTCAAACGGGTTACCAATGGGTGTGTTAAGGGTTAGGAGTCGGTTAGGACAATAATTAAGTCTACACAATTAAACAACTACGTATTACTACATTAATTCTAAATAGCAAGTGTTATTAACTAGTATGAGATGCTAATACATACATATATACAATAAATAAATTAAATAAAATAATACAAAAAAACTATAGGGTCCTAAAAATGCAGTCCTAGAAATGCGGTCCTGAAACTGCAGTCTCCGTTTGTACAGGAACACCCTTCTCCCTTTTTGTATGTAGTCCCAACCGCCTTGAACACAAGTTCACACCAGCGCTTTCATTAAAAATAAAATGGAAGGATTAAAAATGAATAGTTTTTGTTTTATGCTTGAATCACATCTCCTCTAGATGGTGCTTTCACAAAAAAATAGGGTCCTAGAATTTTTATTTATTTATTTATTTTTTTTATTAATGCTGTAGGGATCATACAAAACAAAAATCCAATGCCAGGGGTGAGTACAATGGAGAATACAAATACAGGTTACAAAATCAGGAAAACATTATGAGAATGACACAATGAGACAGTTTTAAGGGCTTTGGAATTGCTGGATGTAAGAAGAGTAACCAGGTAGGATTTAAGGTCCTTACAGGAACAACAGGAAAAACAGGAAAGTAGGGCTTAGCACCTTGACACTTACATTTGTATAAAAATTTTGCAAGAAAAATAAATAAGTTTGTCAAATAATATTGGTCCTTGTCTTCTTTAGAAAAGCTATGACAACCAAATAAAACATCTTTATGTAACAAAACAAAACTTTGTGAAGATAAAGAATGTACAAAAATCCTTCCAAAATAAATTAGTATATGTACATTCCCAAAAGAGATGAGACATAGATTAATCTTCAGCCCCACAAAATGAGCATAAAGAATCGGTATCTGGAAACATATTATTATTATTATTATTATTATTTATTTATTTATTTTTTTTTTCATATAAAGCTTAACGGGGTAAAAAAGATGAAGTAATTTATAAGAAACATCCTTTACCTTATTAGTTATTAAATACATAGATGACAGAGTCCACACTTTTTTTCTATGGAATGTTTTCGTATAGGCCATTCCAGTGGGACACAATATATGGAAGAGAAGTTATCTCATCTTGAAACAGTTGTCTTATTATTTGTTCCATCCAGAAGAGGTAGATAAAAAGCAAATTTTCCCAATCACTGTATCAAAAGGATGAATCATTGACAAAGAAAACTGGAGTCTGGAGTCCCTTAAGAAGAGTTATGGCCCCAGTAGGAATGGCGTCCATTACAATGACAAATTCTCGGGGAGTAACAGGAATATCATATTTATTCAGAAACTCTGAATAAGAATATAAGTAACCATTAGAGCTTAACAACTGAGAAACTAAAATAATATCATTCTTGACCCAGTTTGGGAAAAAGATTTACTTTTATAAAGAATATCACTATTATTCCAAATAAAATAACTGTGAGGACGAAAGTTATGTTTATAAATCAGATGCCATGCCAACAGTACTTGTTTATGAAATTTTGATAATTTCAGGGGCAATTTCGTGATATTGTAATTACAAAACAATAAGAAAGGTAGACCTCCCACCTTAGAGAAAACAATATTAGGAAGAATATTCCAAAATGAATCAGGGTTTGCTAAATACTGCTTTAACCAATTTTATCTTAAAAGTATTATTTAAAGAGGCAAAATCTAAAAATCTTCATATTTATTTATAACAACTTATTTTTTGACATAATGTCTCCTGTTTCCACAGAAAGTCAAATAACATTCTATCAATGTCTGCACATACAGTTTTATCTACATGTAAAGAAAGAGTAGGATAAGTCATTCTCGAAATACCCTCAGCTTTAGCGATGAGGGTTCGGCCTCTTAGCGATAAATCTCTCTGTAACCATGAACTGAATTTCTTTTTAGCTTTCTCAACAACAGGGTCAAAGTTTAATCTACATCTGGCTTTTTCATCCTTACACTGTTAGACATTTCAAAGGGTTTTTACAGTACAACACTGTTGCCAGTAAGTTACTGTAATTAGAATTTACAGTAGCAAACCGTATTTAATTTACAGTTGCAAACTATAGCTGTTTTACAGCCAAATACTATTAAAAAAATCAAATTCATCAGTATACTACTGTAATTCATTCATTTTAATACAGATTTCAGTAGATTTTATAATTTTATATTGAATTAATTTAAATTTATTTTATTTTTACTCTACATAGGTACTACTGACATTCAATTAAAACAGACACAATAATCACAAAATATCAAATACTTTATTTAAAACAATGCATGTATAACACTTAAAAATACAGTCTTAATCTGCTGGAACAGTGCATCTTCACCATTTCTCCTGTCTTAGGATGTTTTGCAGTGCATTATGTATCCTCACAAAGAATCTATAGGCAACAGAAACATAATGGAGAAAAAGACATGCGGCCAAAGAATACACAGCCATCTGCAAAACCCAGGTGCTGCTCCAAAACGTGGCCACTGCCTTTGCTCACCATCCACTTTGTTAGTGACAGAAATGTCTTCTCTGAAAAACAAGTAGAAGAAATGGCACACTTTTAAAAGGCAAACCCCACATAGAATACACAAACATCTCAAACCATAGTTGTTCTCTTAACATGAACTATCAGTCTCAGGGTGGTTGGCATGATCATGTCTTTCTTGATGCTTCATTGCAGTTGCCTTTAAAACACAAACACAACAAAATGCAGTAAATCTTAAATTCCATTAATAATTATAACAAACTAATTCTAAAACTAGAAAGTTAGCTATATAACTTGTTTAACCTAGCTAACATACGATTTTTTTTTCTCAATAGGCTGCTGGCCAACATTATACTAACACCTGAACACAATTTCTCATTAGCTAACCTAATGTTAATATAAGATAAGCGTTGCTCGTTGAAAATTATTTTAATTCAGTAACTTAATTTAATAAGCTGACAAACGCCGTTTGAAACGACAGCGCAGTTTACTATAGTAAAGTTTGTAACCGCCATGTTGACGGGTAAATATTACTAGGTTAAACTGGTGTGCAAAAATCTGACAAATACTCAGACAAACGTATATATATTTTTACCTTATTTGCTGGTCTTAATCTCTCGTAAATTGCATCAACACACAGCGTAGATGTTCTCCAGAACTCTTCCACTCTCGCGGGTTCATCCCCGGGCAAACGCCGCGACGCTGCCCGCTGCTTCAGCTTCTTCCTCGGAGACGAGTGGCGCGGCGCAGCGCGACTCGACAAAATAAGACAATATGGAACTTATTAAATATACAATCTACAGTGGATGCTTACAGTAAAGTAATGCCCCGGTATATTTCTGACTTACAGACGTACTTAAAGCGCTGGCGCTGTGTCTGACATGAAGGACAAACGGATTTTCCGGTCATTACAAGCCATCCAACACATCCAGTGTAGTCCGTCCCAAGCCGTTGCTGCGTTGTAGACACGGCGTAGGGCAATTCGTGTCAATCCAAATATAATAAATCAGGAAAATAAAACGACCTCAATAGAATGCCGCCAATGAGACCGTTACAGCAAATACAGTAGTATACAGCAATTTTAAAAAATACAGTAAGTCTCTGTATTTGGGGTCTGACGTCACAGAAAATTCCCATAATGCAATGGTTATTACAGTTATTTATTACCCATTATACTGGGTATTATACTGGGTGATATACAGTTAATAACTGTAGAAATTACAGAAATGTCTAACAGTGTACATATGGACACACCAAGATTACCTGTGATTTAACTGGGATACTGTAAAGAGAAGGACAGGAACAAGTTTTATAGCTAACAATTCGCATTTATCGAGATTTAGCTTTAAACTTGAAGCTTTAGAAAAAAAATTAATAAGTTCAATAGCAACTGGAATTTGTGATTTGTCTTTAAGAAACAAAGTGGTGTCATCCGCTAACTGACTAATAAGTATAGGCTTATTGACAACAGTAATACCCTGTAGAACACTACTTGAAACAGAGGAGGAAAGAAGTTGTGCAGCTATAAGAAATACATAAGGTGAGACAACCTCTTGACAGCTGAAATCTAGGAGAAGTACCCCATTTAAGATTGATAGAACAGTTGGCATTATTGTAGAGAGTTCTTACACACTTACAAAATGAATCACTAAATCCAAGTTTTTTGAGAGATAAAAAAAATAAATTGGTGATTGAGAGAGTCAAACGCTTTGTAGAAATCTAAAAAGAGAATAAAACTGTCATCACTAACTAACTCAGAATAATCTAATAAATCTAAAACAAGTCGGATATTATTAGCTATGTGTCTTTTTGACATGAATCCTGATTGAGTCTCGTCAATAACAGAGTTTAAAACGCTCTTAAGTCTTTTAGCTAAGATCCAAGCCAATATTTTATAATCATTGTTGAGTAGGCAGATAGGCTGCCAATTATCTATCAAGGAAATGTCTTTTTTGGGTTTAGGAATTAAAGTTAGTAGGCCTTGTGTTAAACTTGGAGGCATATTTTCTGACTGAATACTTTCCAAAAACATCTCTAGCAGGAATGGAGCTAATTCTTCCGCAAAGCATTTCTAAAATTCAGCCGTAAGGCCATCTGTGCCAGGAGGCTTGTTATTTTTAAGGCCCTCAATACCATCAATTATATCTATGTGTAATATTTATAGTTTTATCACAGGTAAACTGCTCATTTTTAGATATAAGATTAACCTCCTTTAAAGATTGAAAGAAAAGAGAAGCAAATTCTTTGCAATAATTAGACTTATAGAGTTCTGAATAGAAGTTAAAAAGAGGCAATTTCCTTTTTTTTTTTTTTTTGATGGAGGTTTAGCGGGGCTATCTGGAAGCGGTGTTTTAGCCCCAGACAAAGTTTCCCCTGTAGCTGCGTAACTATGAAAGTCCATCTTGTCAGAATGCTGTGAAATACGCGACATATCTCTTCTTCTATCCGTGATCGACTTCATATTTTGAATCTTAGAGTAAGCAGAAAGGTAGAAGTGGATGATTTTACTTTGATGTAACTCGAAAGAATGATATACAGTTCTGTGCAAAAGTCTTAGGCCACTAGTATTTTCATCAGCTAAAAAATGGTTTAAAGTCAGTTAAAGTCGGTCTTTTGCTGTAGTGTGTCAGTAGGAAATATCAGATTACATTTCCAAACATTTATTTTGCCATTAATCCTAATAATCCAGTGAGATTTTTGTTTGCACAAGGAATCTGACAACAGCGAGTGCTCTGCACAGAGATCTGATCTCATCATCATCCAGTCTTCCTGGAATGACATGAAGAAACAGAACAAACTCAGACAGACTAAATCCACAAGAACTGACTGTGACAAAGTCTCCAGGATGCTTCAAGAAACCTACCTGCAAAGCTGCAGCACTGTTAAAAGTTTTAGGCACTTGTGTAAAAATGCTGTAAAATGAGGATGCTGTCATAAATAGATTTTCTTTATCAATTACCTTCTATTAACTAAATGAAATCAACATTTGGTGCGACCATTCTTTGCGTTTACAGCAGCTTTTGCCCTAGGCGCACTTGCGCAAAAATTTTCAGGTAGCTTTGCAGGTAGGTCTCTTGAAGCATCTTGGAGACATTGCCACAGTTCTTCTGGATTTACTCTGTTTCAGTTTGTTCTGTCTTCATGTCATTCCAGGAAGACTGGATGATGATGAGATCAGATCTCTGTGTGGAGCACTGGCTGTTGTCAGACTCCTTGTGCAAACAAAAATCTCACTAGATTATTACAATTAATGGCAAACAGAATGTTTGGAAATGTAAACCGATATTTTTTACTGACACACTACAGCAAAAGATAGAAATATAAATAGAAATAACTTACTTTAAACCATTTTTTTAGCTGGTGAAAATACTAGTGGCCTAAGACTTTTGCACAGTACTGTACCTGATTTAATGATGACAGCAAGGTATCGTTACCTTGTTACGTGTTTTCCCTAAAATTCGGTAGTTTAAGTCACTGCTGTTAAATTAAACCAATATTAAAACATCTCAATACAGGGCTTATAGTTTAGGCAATAGCCCTCTATGCTAGTCTGGCATTAACATAAAATAGTGCTGTGCAAGGTCAAAAATGCCACCGAAATATATATACTGTGTGTTTATAACATATAGGCCTAATATGTTTTACGTTTTTGCTCTGTTTTGCCAACGGAAATAATTCCAAACAAAGCAGAACACTTGCATTCCCCGGCAACACTTGAACCATCAGTGTTTTTGAATGAACTGAGTAATTTAATGATTTAATTGAATGATTTAATAACCCATTCATAAAGACAGTGACTTGCTTCGTTAATCAATGAATCGTCCAGTTGGAACGAATCTGTTCTATGATTTACTTATTAAGACTTGGCGTCACCTACTGGTGGTTTCAGTTTAGTATGATTTCTTTTCCATCAGAATTTCTATTTGAAATATTTTTAGAATAATAAAATATTCAAAAATAATCATCTTTTATATTAAAAGATATTAATGAAAGGATTTTCAGCAGTACAACTTTGTTTTTGTTTTTTGTTTGTTTTTTTTTTTGTTTTTTTTTAATAAGTAATTATGAGAGGAGTGTCTTTTTTGCACTTAAGCACCTGCCCCCCATAATTCTGTGCACGGCCGAGTCTAGCATACACACTAAAAAAGATTGTTAGCAAAAATAATTACAACAACAACTACACCCATAATTGTGGGGAACATGTGGGATTTTAATAACCAAGAAGTTGCATGCTAACAAAAGAAACAATAAGAATAGTATTGATTCACACGATAAAAACTACAGCAAAAGAATTAAAGTACAGAATGTATAGAAAACAGAGGGGGAGAGCTCCTGGAAATACTTAGAACGACTAAGTTCTGAGATAGTCCGTCTGGCATCATGTATAGGCTAGTTAGTATTAATTATTGAATTAACCAAAGGAATTAGTAAAAAAAAAAAATTGTGAGAGGTAATACAATGTGATTAAAAATAATATAAAAAAGATGTAGAGAAAAGGGGGAACACGTTTTTGCATGTGCTTAGCATGAAAGGTATTCTAAGGAAATTCTAAGCAAAAGAAAATGGGATCTTTCATTTCATAGACAGAGAGTTATTGCTGGAGTCAGAGCCATAAGAACCCAGCAGTGTTTTTTTTTTCTTCAGGGAATGCGTCCACGCGCATTCCCTGACTTGCGCAAGCTTGAAGCCTCGACAGTGTTCGCTAAATCAGAAGAGGAAAACACAAGACAAAAACGTAAGAATTTCTGAACCATACAAAGAAATAGAGTAAACTAAACAGATGGTACCTTCACATTTAATCTACTTATTTTACGAAAGAAACCGAAGTGAATATAAAGTGAAAGTAAGCCTACAAGCGGCGCGTTCAGGGGCAGTATGACCACTACACAAAAATACTAACCCTAATACTAACCATCGCTTTGGTACTTTGTGCCATTATTCACAAACAAGATAGTCAAAAAATACTTGGCACTGATGTCAATATAACAGTGTTGTGATGTTTTTTTCCTGATATAAGCTGTTTGATCATTGAAAATGCACAAAAGACTGCATGTCTGCACAAGTCTGTATGGCAGATATCAGTTTTATAGCATAAAGTTACACATTAGGCCTACTGTATACTGTATGTTTAATATTGATAGAAATAGATTGAACAGGATTTGTGCTTTTTTACTGTTTGTCGTCAAGAAATTATAGTACAATGGCATTGGGATACAGAAAAGACATTTATTAGAAAAACAAATAAACACCCCTTAGACAGAAGGGTACATGCAGAAATACAATGCATTCTTTCTGCACTTCCTGACTTCCTGTATGGAAGCAGCACGGACAGAATTTAATGCTTCACACATTCCCCTTCATTAGTGAAAGATTCACCTGAGAGCAATTCATCAATATGAATCAATTATTCTTGAAATGACTGAGAAAAACTGTAAACAGAGAAGAGAACAGCGATAAAGCAAGCATTTGTGTTGCCACATGCCTGTTAGAGAAAAATCTGCTTAATGTGTGTGAATAACTTTCCTCCTTTTTTTGCAAAGTACAAAAATGTTTTTACGGATCCTTCTCAGCCTCTCGCTGTCGCTGAATTTATGGTTCTGTGAGGTATCATTAAGTAAGTGTAATAATTT
The DNA here is from genome assembly GCA_012976165.1 of Labeo catla. NCBI lineage: Eukaryota > Metazoa > Chordata > Actinopteri > Cypriniformes > Cyprinidae > Labeo > Labeo catla. The sequence continues at coordinate 624,462 of VONZ01000375.1, read as the reverse complement.
TTTTCTGGATTGAAATGAATTCATCTTAACTGAAAATGCTATTTTGTACCACAATTTATTACACTACGTCTGTATATTTCATACTTTAGCAACTCAACAAGAAGCACCATCTATTATTATGGATGATACCAACATCAACCCTGAGGCTGCAAAACTTCTGTCCAGAATTAAATATGTTGGTCGAAGCTGCAAAGAAATTCGCGAGAAGTATCATGTTTATGATGGTACAATATTTTCCTGTTTATTTTTGCTATCTTAAGCAACAACTGCATTTATTTGACTCTTCTGTTTTTATTTATCTGGAATGCTTCTGTTCAATCAGACGGCCTGTACTATCTGATCTCATCAAGAGGAGTCCTTTACCAGACGTTCTGTGATATGACCACTGCTGGTGGCGGCTGGACACTGGTGGCCAGTGTTCATGAAAACAACATGTATGGAAAGTGTACTGTTGGTGATCGCTGGTCTAGTCAGCAGGGCGATAACCCAAACCGGCCTGATGGTGATGGGACATGGGCAAACACAGTTACATTCGGAGCTGCAGAGGCCGCTACAAGTGATGATTTTAAGGTACTTTTTTATTACAGTAATGGTTTTACAGCCATGGTTCAAGGAAAGCAACCTAAAGGAAACGAAGGACTTGCATTGGACTTGCAATCAAAAGATGTTTGTCTAGAATCTGAAATGAAAGTCTGTTCTCTTTCTTTCACAGAATCCTGGATACTATGACATTGTGGCACAGGATGTATCTGTGTGGCATGTTCCTAATAATAGTGAGTTGGAACACTGGAGAACTGCCTCTTTCCTGCGATACCACACTGAAAATCACTTCTTAACCCTACATGGAGGAAACCTTTTCAATTTATTCAAGGTCAGATAAACTTTCAACAGATGAAACATTCACAGAAATATAGGCAAAGCTACAAATAAAAAAATAACACTGAATAATTGTCTTCTTTTTTCCAGAAATTCCCTGTGAGATTTGGAATCGGGATATGCATGACTGATAATGGACCTGCTATTCCAATAGTGTATGATACTGGAGATGTGATATCAACCAAAAATCTGTATGGTCCTGTTGTAAGAAGTACGGCAATACTTCTTGAGCCAATATTTTTCAATTTTTTTTAAAGAAAGTAGCTAAATCATTTGAAAATCATAAAATCTGTGTATTATTCAGCAATATTATTATGAAAGCCATAATCACTATTGAGATCCGATCACTTCTAAAGAAAGCCATGTCATATGTGCATAGATATACCATGACAGATTATCATCAGTGATATATTCTGTGTATTCTTTTCAGGTATGTTTGAGCCTGGATTCATCACATTCAGAGTCTTCAATACTGAAAAGGCAGCTATGGCTATTTGTTCAGGCGTTAAACCAAACACCTGTCACACTGAACATGTGAGTCAAAAATAGTATGGATTTTTTACAACAATGTTAATGAACAGAATTTGTGACATATAATAATTTTGACAGACAGTAATTCATGTTTCATTATAAAAATGAAGAGGAAATGCATTTACAGTCATTAAATTATGTAATTATAACAGAAATAAATCTGCAGCAACAATGTTATTTAAAGAAATGCATTTTGCATTTTTGCTAGTAATGTACTCGTATTGTTTGCAGTTCTGTATTGGTGGAGGTGGACACTTTCCTGAAGGGGCTCCTAAACAGTGTGGGGACTTTACGAGTTTCGACTGGAATGGTTATGGTACTAATATACACGCTAGTGCTACCAGAGAGATGACTGAAGCAGCTGTACTTCTCTTTTATCGCTGACACTCTGATTAGTCTAAAATCTTCTCTTTGAGTAACATCACACTGCTTAACACTGAAATGTTACATGCACAATTATTTTCACAAATGTATGTCATCACAGTATACAGTAGTCAACATTGGAAGTGGATCAAAAAAGTTGTCCTAAGATGAGAACGGGTATTGTTTTGGTTTTAGGACAACTTCGATGAAAGGTTTTGATCCACTTTAAATGTTGACTACTGTATATCCTTTATATCAATCTATACTCTAAGAAAGTGTATGTGTAAGGTGTTTTTCACAGATGAAAAATATGAAAAAGGATATACAAAGAGGCAATGACAGACTTTCAAAACACACATGAGATTCTTCTTTCTTTGCTGTCTTTTTTACATTTGCCATCCACCTATGCTATATGAAGTTCCAAACATAGGTTCGGGAGGAGCCTAATCATTCAGTCCTGTCAATCATCATTACGAGCCTATATGCAGCTCTTATTGCACCGTCCCAGCTTCAGTTCTTCCGGCATCCCCCCACCTCCCCTTCTCCTCCTCTGTTTCTGTTATTCTCCCTCTAGGTAATATAACAATGGGGGGTTGAACTCAAGCCAAGCTTTGGGTTCAAGCCTCCATTAAGGACAGCAAGCCAAGTTTGTTTACCATTGCCCATCAGGACTGGATGGACAGGCAAACTCGTAAAATAAAATGTTTGTCGGGAGGATTCTCTGTGATTGGTATGAGGTCCTCCCGGTCATGATTAAAGCATATTCAAAGACATTGTCTGGAGTCTGTCTGGTTACTACTGTGCAGCAGGTTAGTGGAACACCAAAGACCTTAGACCCAAATGATAGTGTTCAAAAGCGATGAGATGTTGTTTGACTCATCAGAGTGTTGCTAGAGACACACTAAGAGAGTATACATTTTTTTAGTGTTGCTAAAAATGCTTCAAGTGTCACCAGAGATGCCCCATGTTATCTTAAGTTAGGAGTCTTTGACTCAAACATTTGTCAGTTGCTTTATATTACTGTTACAGCAAAACTGTTGGCATATAAGTTCAAATCAACACTGTGTAGCCTATTTGTCACATTTTATCATGTCTTCATAATGACAGGTGCTGAGTTGACAAGTCACAACACATCCCCAATAGGTAAAATACCCTGAATAGGATAATTTTAGATATTTTGGTATGATTAATGAATATTCTATATTATTCCACACCAGACTTAAATAAGTTGGTGAAGCAACATCATATGTAATCTCATAATAATGTGTGTACGTTATGTTCATAACAATGTATGCGGTCAACTAAAAGGAGAAGTCCACTTCCAAAACTAAGATTCACATATAATGTACTCACTCCCTTGTCATCCAAGATGTTCATGTCTTTCTTTTTTCAGTCGTAAAGAAATTATGATTTTCGAGGAAAACATTTCAGCATTTTTCTCCATATAATGGACCGATATGATGCTCTGATTTTCAACTTCTAAAATGCAGTTAAATGTGGCTTCAAACGATCCCAGCCGAGGAAGAAGGGTCTTATCTAGCAAAACGATTGGTTATTTTCATTTAAAGAAATACAATTAAAATACTTTTTAATTTTAAATGCTCATCTTTCTCTCCCTGAATTCTGTGTATTCTGACTCAAGGCAGTTAGGATATGTTGAAAATCATATTTTCTCCCTCAGCTTCAAAAATCATTTAAAAATCATCCTACATCGCTGCAGAAGTACCGACCCAGTCTTTGCAAAGTGAACATGCAAAGAAGATCAAACACCCTCAACAAAAGGACGATTTCGAAGTTGAGTGAGAACATGAGATGGGAGTTTTTCAACATACTCTAACTGTCACAAACCGGAACAAAAACAGTTCAGGCAGAGTAACACAAGATGAGCGTTTGGCATTAAAAAGTATATAAATTGTATATACTACTTTCTTGGCTGGGATCATTTACAACTGCATTTGGGATTGTTTGAAGCTGGATTTAAACTGAATTTTGGAAATTCAAAATCGGGGCACCATAGCAGTCCATTATATGAAGAAAAATGCTGAAATGTTTTCCTCAAAAAACGTAATTTCTTTACGACTGAAGAAAGAAAGAAATGAACATCTTGGATAAGAAGGGGGTGAGTAAATTATTTGTAAATTGTTGTTCCGGAAGTGGACTTCTCCTTGACATTAGGCTGAATGTGCTTTGTAAATCTTATAGTTAGTATTTAGTACAGTTAACTGTGTGGTTTTGATGTGTTTTAATGTGTTTTTGTGTAAAGTAAACACAGTATATGTCATTTTGTGTACACTAAATGTTTGTGCCATGAATGTGTGCATAGTGGTGAATGAGAGACTACAACTTTTTGTTTGTTTATTTATTTATTTTTAGATTTTTCACAGCTTTTCAAAATAGGAACAAAAATACACACACACACACACACACACACACACATATATATATATATATATATATATATGTGTGTGTGTGTGTGTGTGTGTATATACATAAATACATGTGATTTCAGGAGGACAGAATTAAACCCTCCACAACAGATAGGAAGCTCCAAGGTTTCAAAAGTTCTTAAGGGAGCTGCTGACAGCAGCAGGAAATTCAGGTGAACTGAAGAAGCTCATGAAATAACTTAACATGCTTTATCCACAAAATATATTTCACCTATTTCACCATGCATCATTATTATTTTTTTCTGCAAAATTATATGTTTACTACAGTAATTTTAAGAAGCTTTTGACATCAAAATGTAAGTGATACTGTTGAATCACTGTTGAAAACAGTTCTGCTGCTTGGTATTTTTCAGGATTTTTTTTTTCGTGTTTTTAAATTACAGCATTTATTTGAAACAGAAATGTTTGTTCTAACGTTTGATAAAGATAAGATATTGATAATTAAATGTTTCTTGAGCAGCAAATAAGCATATTAGAATGATTTCGGATGGATCATGTGACACTGAAGCCTGGAGTAATGATGCTGAAAATGCAGCTCTGATAGATCGTTTGACAGAAATTACAGATCACAATATATTTGCATAGAAATCTGTTATGTTAAATTATAATAATATTTTTAACATATTATTGTTTTTACATTTATAGTTGACCAAATACATTCAGCCTTGGTGAGCAGAAGAGACTATATTTTTTATGAATTTACAAACTTTTGAAAGGCAGTACAAAATTACAGTTCCTCCAAATGAATGTTCCTCCCACTTAACAAAACCGCACGTATCATATTTGATACACGAGTTTCTAAGACATATATTGACTCAATGAGAGCAATACTTTCTTTGAAAACCTATTGTATCTATTTTGATACGTGTATTCTGCCACCTTGTGGAATTTCACTGTACTGCAGGCAGTAGAGGGGTGATTTTCTAGCTTTTCAAAATGGCGACTGCGATTTCATCACGCCAGACGCTTTCGGCAGGAAAATAAAGGATAATTTCAAGTTGTTAAGGTAAAAATAACGTGTATTGCGCCCAATATAATTAATTAAACACTTTCTGAATTGAAACAATGCATAATTACTTAATGATTTAATCGTTAAATTACAATTAAATCGTGTTAGAATTTGTGTATCAAATTTGATACTGCAGGTATTAATGGAGCTTTATGTCTAAACCGTCATGTCACATTGTTGTAATGTAATCTACTTTATGACTACCACAATGCAAACACACACAATATTGGGATGATTCAATTAATCTAATTAATGACTGAAATGCCATATTAAAATATAAATTGTGTTAAAAATGCACATATTACATTTGAAACTGCAGGTATATAAGGTGCTTTATCCCTGAACAGTCGTGTCACATTTTTGTAATGTAATCTACACTATGCTTACCACAAATACATTTATGTTATTTTACAGTAATAACTCCTCTAAAATCATAATCAATATGCTAGCTTCATCAATTTGTTATGTGTATTTTTAGATGTCAAAAAGATTAGAGGAAGAAGAGAGAAAAAGAAAGCATCTTCAAAATGTCATCGACATAATAATGGATGGCAATTCAAGTGACCTAGAGCAGTTAGAGGAAGAGGAGGAGGAGGATGATGAGGATGAGGAATGGGTTCCTCAGGCCATGCATGATGATGGAAGTTCAGACAGCAGTGATGAGGAAGATTGTCAAGAAGAAAGTGTAGTCCAGAGCAGCATAGAAGTTGAGGTCCCAACAACACAGGACACAATCAAAAAGCAGTCAGTGAAGGATAAAGCAAAAAAGAAAGAATATAGATGGAGAAAAAAACAATTTCAACCTCCATCTGTCGATTTCATTGCATCTGATGAGGAAGGGACAGAAGACAGGTGTAACTGGACTCCATACATGTATTTCAAACAGTTTGTCACTGATGAAATGCTACAGGAAACGGCAGAACAAACAAATCTGTACAGCGTACAAAAAGAGGGCAAGTCGATAAACACAACTGCCAAAGAGATAGAGCAAGTTCTAGGCATGTACATGCATATGGGGTTAGTACAGATGTCCTGCGTGAGAGCATATTGGGAGATGGAGACAAAGCTTCCTGCAGTTTGTGATGTAATGTCTCGAGATCGGTTTCTGAAATTGCTCACACTGATTCACTTTCAGGACAATTTCAGTGTTTCTGATGATGCAAAGAAAGATAAACTGTGGAAGCTTAGGCCATGGTTACAAAAACTGCGAGAACAGTTTCTTTGCATACCTCCTGAAGAATGTCATGCAGTAGATGAAATTATGGTGCCATTCAAGGGAAAATCTCATCTACGTGTCTACATGCCTGCAAAACCTCACAAATGGGGTTTTAAGATGTGGGGACGTGCTGGACAAAGTGGCTTTCTTTATGACTTTGATGTTTGTCAAGGTGCAGAACATCAAGACAGAGAAAAATCAGAAGTGGGTGTTACAGGAGAAGTTGTGCTGAAAATGACATCAACACTTCCAGCAGGAAAAAATCACAAGATCTTTGCAGACAATTACTTTACATCAGTTCCCCTGGTGCAGCACCTAAAAGAGAGAGAAATCCACTACATCGGCACAATCCGGATGAACAGGATGACCAACTGCACCATGATGGATGAAAGGGAATTGAAGAAACATGGAAGAGGGTCAATGGACTTCAGAGTGAACCAGGACAACAACATCACTGTAAGATGGTTTGACAACAAAGCAGTGAACCTGATTTCTTCATTTGTGGGCATTGAACCTGTGGGAAATGTGAAACGCTGGGATCGCAAATCCAAAACTCACATAATGGTTCCCAGACCAGCCATCGTTGAAGCATATAACAAGTTCATGGGAGGCGTCGATCTCCTTGATATGCTGTCTGCACTTTACAAATTCAGCTTCAGATCCCGAAGATGGTACATGTACATCTGGTGGCACACTGTTACAGTGGCAGTCATCAATGTGTGGAACCTCTACAGAAGAGACCAGAAGATGCTAGACCCCAAGAAGAAAACCATGGCTCTGCGAAGGTTTCAAGCTTTGGTTGGTACTTCACTCACAAGTGCTGGAAAGGCTAAAAAGTTTGGACGACCACTATCCTGTCCAGAAGCAGCTCCATCACCACCCTGTAAAAGGTCAAGCTGCAGTGTGCCTCTGGATGTCAGAAGGGATGCCATGGATCATTTTCCAACATGGGAAACCCGACAAAGATGCAAGCATTGCACCAGCAATCACTTCTCACATGTATACTGCGAGAAGTGTAAGGTGCATCTTTGCCTGAACAAAGACAGAAACTGCTTTCGTGACTACCACAAAGTGAAATAAAAGGACCGGAAAAAAGATATATGTAAAAAAAAAACAAAGAGAAAAACTGCCTAAAATGTTCTATGTTTTCTAACTGTTAAAGGCATAATAGTTTTTTTGTATCTAAAATCTACACTGTTGTAAGCAAAAAGTTCCCAAAAAGCCTGATGTATCAAATATGATACAAAAAATATATCATAAACAAAATGAGTTGGCAAATTTTTTTTTTTTTGATTTTGTTTAAAGGCTTAATAAACAATTTTCTGCCAATTTTTTAATGTGTCAGGCTTTATAGGGTAGGTATGGGTGACCTAAAAATGAAAATTCTGTCATCAATTACTCGCCCTCATGCCGTTCCAAACCCGCAAGACCTCTGTTTATCTTCTGAACAGAAATGAAGATATTTTTGATGAAATTCGAGAACTTTCTGACCCTCCATAGACAGCAAGGGTACCACCATGGTAAGATAGTAAAGACACAGAAGGTAGTAAAGACATTGTTAAAACAGTCCATGTGGCATCAGTGGTTCAACTGTAATTTTATAAAGCTATGAGAATGCTTTTTGTGTGCAAAGAAAACAGAAATAATGGCTTTATTACACTATTTCTTCACTTCTGGGACAGTCTGTTGTCATTATCAAGAGTACCACGATGTATGCGTGCTTTCCTCTGCTTGTAAACAAGGCGCAGTACATGCATGTACTATGTCAGCAGCGTTACACACGAGTCGTGATACTGTTTGTAGCGGCTACTCTGTAGTTACCAAACACCTCTGAAAGGCTAAAACAGGAACTAAATGCATTTGCGACACAACAAAAACGCATTGTTGGTAAGGCGAAAAAAAATCTTTTTCGTTCTTTATTGCACAGACTGATGGCATAAAGATTTGTTGTATTATGTTGATCAAAGAATTCATTGCCCCTGCTCACCCCCTCTCCTAGAGTTGGGGGACTCGGACTCGAGTACAATTTTTAGGCGACTCGGACTTGTCACGGACTCGAATGCATTTTTACTCGGACTTGACTCGGACTCAAGCCTTTCGGACTCGGCAAATATCCCGAGTCCGTCCGAGTCCAGAGACAGTTGACGGAAATGTCACTGACTCGATGCATTATCACGAAAGTCTTGTCCAGTAGGCTACTTTAAAGCCAACGGGTTTATGTGTGCACACACTCAAAGCGCGATCACAGAACGCGCCTCTCAGTCAGTGTGCCAATACAGAGTTCTCTTTCGCTTTTAATAGGTTCTGTTATTGCTACACACATGCTCGTATTGGAGACTATTCATGTAAATGAAGTCGGTTTTGTCTTAAGTAAACCTGAACAGTTGGGAGATATACTGATGCGTCAAAATATTTGATCTGTGCGTCAGATCTTAAAGCGACAGCAGCATAAACCTGCAGCAGCCGACCACGTCAAACAATAATCAAACAACAAAAGACAAAGAGAAAATCACTCACTGTTCTTGACTGAACCACTTATTAACTGTAATAAGAATTATCTTTAATGTATACAGTGAAGATTTTGCAGTGTTTTATTTCAACATTTATTACTTCATGAAATGTCTGTGGTTTTTTGTAGAAATGTCTGTAATAGCCTTTATATAGACCTACGTAAAAAAAATTACAAAAAAAAAAACTACAATTCTATTTAAAAAAAAAAAAAAGATTCTATTTTAAAAAATATTATTTCATTTGTATTTTTGATTAATATATGTATTAATACTTTTGCTTGTAAGTAATACTTGGAGTGTTTACTTGCCTTGAGCTCGAGAATGTTTTACTTACATTAGTTGATTAGTTTTTTTCTTTATTGAAATTATTATTATTTAAACATGGTGGCAGTTTCTAGCTTGAAAGAAAAATAATTTTTCTAACATCTTTGCAGCAACAGTTTTTATGGGTCCAAAACCATCTTGGGTGTGCATGATTTTCTAATAATTAAATGGCCCATCATCAATTATTCCTTATATAATGTAATTTATTGTAATTAATGTAACTATAAATGCATTCAAAAATAAAACAGGTGTGAGTTTGCTGTGACTTATGGAAAGTATATGTAGGGCTTTATACACAGTGTGTGTCATTGTAAAGACTAGGTTTATCCCTCACAACCTCATTTTCATTCAAGAAAAAAAAAAGTCATATAAAACCCAAAACACACACAGCCACAATCAGAAATAAGAGGTGCATTTTCTTAAGGTCCCATTCACCAAGATACCCTCTCCTTTACCCCCACCCCTGAATTTATACATTTACTACATCGATGAATAAAGTCAAGTCCCGCCCTATAATTTATCACATTCTAAAACCTGTTTCACTCTGAAATATGTCACAAGACATAAGTCAGCTATAACTTCTGTTCCATGACTTTAAGTTTGCTAAGCAGAGCATGGACACTTATGAGATGTTGTGAAATCAAAAATCAAAATGGCAAGATCCACTAGAGGTTTGCTTTTCTTACATTTCAACTGACATTGCATTTTTCTAGTTGTAAAGGTTAAAAACAGGGGTGCCCAAACTCGGTCCTGGTCCTTGGTTTAGCTCCAACTTGCCTCAACACACCTGTCAGGGGATTTCTAGTATGCCTAGTATAAGCTTGATTAGCTGGTTCAGGTGCGTTTAATTGGGTCTGGAGCTAAAATCTGTAGGACACCGGCCCTCCAGGACCGAGTTTGGGCACCCCTGGGTTAAAACAGTTAAGATACTGACAAACCGAAATGTTTCCTTGGACTCGGACAGACTTGAGTCCGACTCGGCCCATTTTGGACTCGGACTCGACTTAGGTGGACTCGAACCCAACACTACCCTCTCCCTCCTTCTTACCTTTCTTCTTTAACTCTTTTTGGTGTAAATAATTAACACTGCTCAACACTAAGGGAAAATTAACACCAATTAGTGTTAATTTCACTTTTGTTGAGCTTATATAATACATTTTCTAGTGAAAAATTCCCACTCATTAAGTACAGTTTTAAAACCCATTTGGTGTTGCAATAGGTTAAAATGCTAATCAAATAACTCCAGTAAGTATCAATATTTCACTCTGTGGTGTAACTACTTTTCGACAGTGCTACAGTGCAAAGTTGATTTGTTTTTTTTTTTAAAAAAAACACATTGAATACATGGGATAGAACAGAAAACAACTTTACCAATGCACAATTTTAAACATTTATTAAAACACTGTCAAGCCTGAACACAAACACATGACATCTGAAAAAAGCATCACAAATGCACAAAATAGCAATAGAGCACTATATGCAGTACATGTTGTGCCATATTTCACTTGAAGATCAAATGGTTTGAAATAAAAGGCCATTAACATTCATTACCTTTAAAACTCTGACTGTAAAAGCATGGCAATGGTCATCAAAACAGTTTCAATCAGTGTTTCACATAAGAGTACATTTTCATCTTTCACAGCAATAGTCCTGATCTTACAAAACACTGGCATTTCACATGCTACTTCTATACAGATAATAAAGTCCTCAGCAACACGAGGACTCTTTCACTTTGCCAACATCTATGTTGTACACAGCGGTCTGAAAGAAAGTGTACATGTTGTGTAGCATAATGCTGCAAGAGGTGCCAAAACCAAAGTGTGCCTGCTGCAAGAGGTGCCAAAACCAAAGTGTGCCTTAAACCGCTCGTCAAAGGCACCAAGAGAAGAGGTTGACTTGCATGGAATGGCATGCTGATCAAGAATGATGAAGTACTGGTGAACTGAATTCTGAGGTCCCACGGCCAGGAGGCAGGGCTGAGCAATAGCTGCGATTTCTCGAAGATGCTCCGCAATGTTTGTTGCACTCTGAGAAAGCCAAGCAAATTGAAGAGAACAGACACTGATATGTTAAATATAAAACTGAAAAATAAAAGTAAAAAGGGGACTACAAAAAAGGGGACTACATCTTTCACCAAGTCCCTTAGATAATTTGTTCAATAAAATTTTAATTAATAAAGTATAAAATTAATCTTAAACATCTTACCAACATTAACACCCTCTTCTGAGTCACCAGTAGGAGATTCAGCTGCTAGCAGTTGCTCTTCCAAATCACTGGTGCTTGGAAGCTTTTAGCACTGCTGAAACCCTTTTTCTCCTTGAATGCAGTGGTCCACTTCTCCAGTAGCTTGCCTGACACTCATCAGAATAAAGTCTTGTTCAATGCAAGAAGAGGCAGAAAAGGATAACCCAAATTATTTTTTCCAAGTACCAGACAAATCATTATGGATATAAACCCATGTAGGCATTGAATATACTTGTATTTAGACATCAGTATATTTTATTGTATTGTTAAATTGTTAAAAGTATGATTAGAAACGCTTTACCAAGCCTTTAATGTCTTCGAATCGTGGCAAGACTGTCAATATATCACTTGACTGCATAGGGTCAAGAACAATGTTGCGGCGATAGTCGAATGTCAATTTCATTTTCTTCTTGATGGCGTCCTCATCAGAAGAATGACTCATGAATGCAGTTGCTTCCTTGCATTCATCCTCACTCCAGATTGTCTCTGGATTTAACTATGACTGCCGTCTTACAGTTGGTCCACCGGACCACGCTTCAGCAGACGTTCCTTGTCCTGATGAACAAAACATTTTAAAAGCTTCAACTCTGCCTAAAGAATTATAAATTAATTAAGTTAATCCTTAAAAAAGGCAACTTGGCAACAGAACTCTTGTGAAAGATGGCAGAATGAGCTATATATTTAAAAAAACAAAAAAAAAGGAGATTTCAGAATTTCATCGTGTACCTTCAAATGATGCATGTCGTTCCTTCGCTAAGCCTCTCTGTATAGTTTTGATTCCCCATGCTAAGTACCCAGTACCGCTTTCGCCATCATAATAATGTTCCTTAGAGAAAAATACAGATTAAAAACGACTTTAAATTCAACAGCAAAATGCACCTCCTGTAGTACGAGTATGTGAGATCAGCAGCATTTAAAATGTCAACGCAGAATTAGAATTCAAAGCTGACACTCACGTAGCCATTTTTGGAAAAGGGGTCACTGAGGTAAGGGAACAAAGTCACAATTCCTCTGGCATATTTTTCTTTCACCTCCCTTGGTTTTTTAAAAAAAAAAAACGTCCTTTGGTTGAGTTTAAACAACAACAACAAGTTTTAGAACTAGAGATCATATATATACCAGGTAATGATTATGAAGTTTACCCATTCTTTTCTCGGTCATGTCAGCTGCCAAGATGTTAACCATTTTCCTCCTTGTTTCGTCCCCCAAAGACTGTATTCATTTATTATACGCTGCCCACACTGTAAAAAACAATTTGTTGAAATCAAAAATAATTTGTAACCTGGCTGCCTTAAAATTTTAAGTGCAGTAAAAAAACAAAAAACAAAGGTGTATTCAACTTGAAATGTTAAATTATACTAAGTGACAACTTAGATATTTGAGTTGAATCAACTTCATTGTAAGGCAGCTGGGTTACCCATCTGTTAAGTTTAGCAAACACAAATATCTAAGTTGTTACTTAGTACAACTTAACATTTCAAGTTGAATAAACTTATTTTAGTTGACTGAACTTAATTTTAAGGCAGCAGGGTAACAAATTATTTTAAGCTGACTCGGTTTTTTTTACAGTGTACCAGTTTTACAGTGTACAGTTGGTTTCCACCAACTTAAACATTATAATAAAAATATAAATCAGTCTTAATAGTTTAAAAAAAAAAATAAAAATAATAATAATAATAATAATAATAATAATAATAATAATAATAATCATCAACTTCAATCATACAAATATCAGAATTAATGTTACTTTTTAAAAATAGATTTATGAGTTAACAGTCTGTCTTTTTTTCCCCCCAAAATGTAAAAGTACAAAAAATTTGATACCCACCATTTTAGCTGCATTTACTGGAGGAGCTTTCTTCAATAACGACTGTATTCTGCGAGTCACTGGAGTCAATGGATGAAGACAGGGACTGATTTGACTGCCCATGAGAGGTCTGTGGAGAGGCAGAATCCAAGTGTGTTTGCAGATCAATTTTTATGGGGAATTATTAATTAGTAGCAACAAATTTCTAATGAGTAATGTAATAAATACAAACCTTCACCATGTTTTATGGTAAGAACTCCAACTGAGGGATCTGCCTACATCCTCAAAAACATCATCCACCTCAGTCCCCGAATCATCAAAAACCTTCACATTCTCAGGTACAGCTGGGACACCAAACTTTAAAAATGTATTCTCAATATATTCTCAAAGTTACTAGACATCCATCAGGTAACAACAACAAAACAAAAAAAACAAACAAACAAAAAAAAAAAACAATTCCTAAAACAAATGTAATGAAATTATATTTGTTTGTTTTACCAGCAGACAAAAATTCCTCCAGGCTCAGCTCGGTTATCTTGACCAATTTTTGGGCATCCCCAAGTTTCACCTTAACCAGCATGATCTGTAAGAGGTGACAGAGTATTATACAGATCACAGTGTAAAAAGATTTCATGCCCAACATATAAATGAGTACTGAAATTCTGTTGCAATAGTTTGCATAGTCACCTTAGTATTTGTGACTAGATCTAAGATCTGGTCGTGCAAGATACCAAAAAGTGGTTAGTGTTTCACTTCATCTGGTGATGCCCTTCCGTCTCTGATTCAAGTTGCCTAAAATTGAGAATTTAAAACAGCAACACCACATTAATTGTGCAATATATGTGCTATGCCATGCCAATTATATTACTACACTCAGTTTTATTTTCAAAACTGAAGAGCATTTTCATCATTTCCTAATATACAGGGTTTAAACACAGTCACTCCTTACAAACAGGTTGAAGTTCAAAGACCTACTTATACTAGCACAACATGTACTGCTCTGATCATGTCAGCTGATTGTGCGTCTAACAACAACAACAACGTAAAACTATAATACCGATTGCATTAAGAACAGTTCGATAAACAGTTTCTTTCTTTCGCTAAGCCCATAGCGCCATCTATGTGACTTGTAAAAAATGCAATAGTCGCGATCGAATAAATGTCACAGAATTTGTTAAATGTTGGACACATTTAATCTGTGAGCTGAACAGTTACAAAGACAGTTATATAACATTACAACATATTGGATGTAATATATTTATTCGGACTGTATCTGACGTCGTAATACATGCTCAAAATCAATTAAAACCTACATCAGCAATGATATTACATGAATGACATGTTAAAATGTGTAACCAACCTGGAACATTACAGTTTTAACCATCCAACACATAAAAATGCTGATGCCCCATTGTGACGTTAGATAATTCAACGTTAAAACAACTAAAATATATTTATAGGATATAATGATGCCAACTGAAACAAATAAAAAAAAACGAATCAAGTTAGATTATTGGCATAATTTAAGCTTCAGCATTACATGACGTGACGAGTAACCCTCCAATGTATAAACTTGCCACAAAGTTACCCATTCAGAATTTCCGAAACTAAAAAGTATACAAATTGCATCAAAATACAACATTTACAGTAACATTAGCACATTAACATCAATTATTAAAACGGTTTTAGGATATTTCTTAAAAGAGCTTACCTGTCGGTTGGAGTTAAAAGAAAATGGCGAGCAGAAAACTTATGTCCAGTTCAGATCTTCACAGGGGGTCGATGGAGGGGTGGAGCTTAACGGAGTAAAATTAACGACACAGCCGGTTTGGCTGGCTTAAACTCACTGACTGAGCAAAAAGGGCAGTAGTAATTTCTGTAACATGAGACAAGAGATGAAAGCACCAAACAATTATCTCAGCATTGCCAAGTGGGATTAAAATAACTATAAAATGTAACAAAAAAAAAAACAAAAAAAAAACCCTATAACAGGTAATGATCCATAAATTAATTGTGCAACAACAAATTCAAGCTTTAATAAGATAATACATTCAAGCACAAATTAAGTATTTAGAGTATTTAGCAGATAAACTCTTCACAATGTATATATGATAATTTTCACCATATAATAGTAAAAACATTACAGACAACTCACTGTGCTTTCCACCATGCTCATCTCGTTGTCAATAGCATCACCCCTGTTCCTGTTCTTTTGCAGATGGATACTACTGCTGCTTCAGGAGATGCGGATGCTTCCGTTCACACTGAAAAGTTTATGCACATCCACACATGAAAATCACTTGCATACATGTATATACACTAAACTATAAACTAAAAGCATGTGTTTTTCTCATCAGAATTGTATACATTTGTGAATTTCATTTTGTATGTTTGCACAAGTGTTTTATAGGCGTGTATGCACGCATTGAGATTATACGCATGTGCGAGTGTTTTTAGGTGTACATGTATGGATGGAGTTTGTACGCATGTATACATCCACAAGTTATTCACAAGTGTATATGCATCCATTACTAACATAAAATGTATGCACGTGTTTTACGCATGTACTGATAAGCAAAGTTTGATTTAAATTCTACGTGGCGTCTCATTCTCAGACAAAATAAGAGTAACAGAGGTCTGTCAACAAGCAAAGAGGTATTAGTTGGTGTCATGGCTGAAGGGATGTCAAAATAAAAGGGACCGTTAGAGCTATACTACACTGTGATATTCAACAAGTGGACGGATGACGTTTTAATCTTACCACTGTGCTCGATTAGTGCACAGGCTATTTGAGTTTGAAGTATTGCCCATCGGCCTGTACTTCAAGCACTGATCCTTCATGTAGGTTCCCCTCAGCAAACTTACAAAAAATCATCAAACAACAGGTTTAATAAAAACCATCACAAAATTATACATTTATATTTGTATAATATAATACATTTAATTATTTTTACCTTTAAGATGAGAACTCCACAGCTACTTCCATCTACCTTGTTGGGGATTGCCCCACTGAATGCTGGTTAATACGTTATTGACCGCTGCATAACTCTTGTCAGGGAGTCAGAGTCATTATTGAGTTTGGCCGTTTATTGCACAAGATTTGACCGTATACACAAGTTATTGCATTTGAGGTAGTTTCTGAAATAAATAAAACAACAGAAATAAATACTCATCGTATAAATACAACCAATGACTCAACATATCACAAACTCTATAATAAACAACTTTGTAAAGTGCACCGATAAATAAAATATAAATGAGAAATATCTCTGCGAGATTCACATTCTGCGTAGTGCAATGAAGATTACAAACGATGAAATATAATTCTGTATAGGAAGGCGACTGCATCATTAATATAAGCGTTAGTAATAATGATAGCTAAAAGGTATTAATCACCCTTAAAATGTTACATGTAAATTTAATAAAAGTTGTAAACATGAACAACACACATCGCGATGCTAACGGGCTAATCCGCTCGTTAAACAGGATCAAATTACACTCAGAAAGATCGCTAAACATTAATAACATGGTTAAGGTTAACACAATTGTGATACACTGTAACAATTTAAGTGATTAACAATATACAAAGTAACTTACTTTGTCAAGCACTTTCTCTTGCACATAAACGCTGCACCTGAGGGAGAGCATGCGATATGACTGCTGTGCTTAAGTAACTTTGTCAATAGACAACATTTGAGCAGCAAATGGGTAGTCAAGGGAATTCTCTAAATGTCTTTGGTGTTACCTTCTAAGTCAGGCAACTCTATCAGCCGGGCTACTGGTCTGATGTAAGCTTTACCTTTGACAACAACTTCAGCAGTCCGCACACATCCATCGCTACTGGGCAATGTCTTTCGAACTCTGCCTACGGGCCACTGTGCTCTTGGGAGTTGCGGATCCACAATCAGTACGACCGAGTCAACTTCCAGGTTCTTTGAAGCATTATGCCACTTCTGCCGGGTCTGAAGCACAGGCAAATAGTTCCTGGTGAAGTGTATCCAGAACTGGTCCACCATCTTTTGACAGATCTCCACCGCCCTATGTCTCCTGGAGCATATGCCACCTGAGGCAGTGATGCATCCCGCCGCCCCATAAGGAGAATATTAGGAGTAATCGGAACCATGTCAGCGACATCTGTTGAGGCATATCCTAGCGGCTTCAAATTAAGGATTCCTTCCACTTCCACTAGGACTGTGGACAGAACATCCTCTGTAACAGCTTGGGTTCCAACAGGAACCTGGAGGGCGTTCTTTATGGAACGGACTTCACGCTCCCATATCCCGCCAAAGTGTGGAGTGCTTGGTGGATTAAACTTGAAGCCAATTTGATAGTCTGAAAGCTGGGCTTTGAGTTCTGGCTCCATAGTTGAGAAAGCTTCAGCGCCCCAGAAGTTGGTGCCACAATCAGAACGGATCTCATGTGGTTTCCCTCTTCTGGCTATGAACTGGCGGAGTGCAAGAAGGCAGGCATCTACATCCACTGAATTTAGGAGCTCAATATGTACTGCCCTAGTTGTGAGACAATTGAAGATTAGCCCCCAGCGTTTCTCATTTCGCCTCCCTATTTTGACCAAGTATGGGCCGAAGCAGTTAACGCCAGTTGAGTGGAAAGGTGGACAGAGCAGTCAGAGACGTTCTGGTGGCAAATCTGCCATTTGTGGAACCTTTGGCTGAGCTCTCCATCGCTGACAGGACAGACAGTGAAGTTGACAGTACTTTATGGCCTAATGTCCTCGGAGAAGCCGGAGAAGTCTGCGTATTTCAGTGAAGACTCTTTCTGCTCCTGGGTGTAACAGACGCTCAAATTCTTTGATAAGGAGCTTTGTTACTGCATGTCTTGGGTCCAACACAATGGGGTGGATTTGTTCTGGGTCCAAGTTTGCTAATCTCCTTAATCGGCCTCCAACTCGTATCATGTTGGTCAACGGATCCCATTCTGGAGCAAGACTGTCTAATCGGCTGTGCGCAGGAACTGGTTTCTGTGCCTTGAGGGCGGCAACTTCTTCAGGAAAGCTCTGGAGTTGGCATGCTCTTAGCAGGGCAGCCTCTGCCTCTCTACTCATCATAGGCTCACTGGCTGCTGAATCCGGTGTGGCCGCCCCTTGGCAGGCCTGTCGATTAGCCTCAACTAATTCACACCATGAATTGAACTGGGTAAATTCAGGGAGGTTGGAGGAAGTCTCAACTGCTATTAGGCAGTAGCATGGAAGCCCTTTCAATTCAGACGCCCCCTCTGACTGTATGAGTTCAGGTTTCTTGGGCCAGTGCTCTTGGCTCTGTTTTAAGAATGGAGGCCCTTGACTCCATCGACTAGGCTCAGCAAGACTTGAGCGATTTACCTCTCGTTATGTTGTCAGCGGGGTTGTCCTGTGTATTCACGTACCTCCATGATTTGTGGTCGGTTTAACTCCTGTATTTCAGAGACTCGGGTTCCGACAAACACCTTATACCGACAGGAGTCTGACTGAATCCACTCAAGCACAGTCAAGGAGTCTGTCCATAGGATTGTCTGACTGATGGAGAGAGTCATCCCATTCTTGACCAGTTTGGCTAGCTGAGCTCCGGCCAAAGTGGCACAAAGCCCCAGACAAGGCATAGACTGCTGCCTCTTTGGAGCAACCCTCGATCTGGCCATTATGAAGGAAACGTGAATGTCACGGTCAGCTTGAACTGCAAAATATGCCACTGCTCCATATGCTCTTTCAGAGGCGTCACAGAACACATGAAGGGAAACATTCTGTTCTGCTGTAGTTGTGAAGGCTGTTAAGTAACAGCGAGGAATGGATACTGCCCTGAGATGTTCAAGTTCGCTCTCCCAACTTATCCAGGCTGCCTTAAGGGTCGGTGGTAGATCCGGGTCATCCCAGTCTCTCTTTTTCGCCCACAACTGTTGGCTGATCACCTTAGCCCTGGTGGTAAGTGGTAGTATGAACCCCAATGGATCATACTGAGATGCCAGCACCTGGTAGGCTGCTCTCATAGTTAGTGCTGCATGCTCAATGGGCTGATAATGATAGCCAAGGGTATCGGTTGCGCAGTTCCACCGAAGCCCCAATTTGGACTCCATTGGGTCAACACGGGTTTGAACTAACCACTTCTCTGTGGCGGCGGAGCGGGCTTCAGAAGGAAGATGAGCGACCACGGCTGGGTGACTACTGGCCCACTGTCTGAGGTCAAATCCTCCTTCCGCTAACATACTGCATAGTTGATCCACCATTTGTTTGGCTGCCGCAACAGTAGGAAAGCTTGCGAGGCAATTGTCCACATAGAAGCTCTGGTGTACGATTTCTTGCAACCCTGGATATTCGGCTTCAGATCTGCAAGCATGATGTTGCAGAGCGAAGATGGCACAGCATGGACTGCTTGTTGTGCCAAATGGTAGAACCTGCCATTCATACACATCTGGGGGTTTCTCCCTCTGCAGGTCTCTCCAAATGAAACGGAGAAAGGGTCTGTCCTTTGGCAGGAGACGAACCTGATGGAACATGCCCCTGATATCTGCACTTACAATCACATGGTGTTGTCTGAATCTTAACAGAATGCCTAACAGTGATGGTCCAAGTGCAGGACCAGGCAGGAGTTGATCATTAAGAGACAGACCCTGGTGTCTGAACGAACAGCTGAAGACCAGTCGTGGCTTGTTGTTATGGCTTACCAGATGGTGGGGCAGGTACCATGACTCTTCTGCCAGAGGTGCCTCTGTTTGGTTGAGTTTGGCTATGTAACCTGCTTTGATGAGCTTGGCAATCTCTCTTGAGTAGATTAAGGCCTTCTCAGGGTCTTTCTGGAGTTGCCTTTCAGTACTCCTCAGGTTTGCAAGAACGGATTGCAGGGACCCCTCAAGCTTCAGTGCATCTGGCTTCCACAGAAGAGGGGTGGCGTAGCGTTGTACCCCCTGTATGCTGACTTGCTGCGTTTGGGACTCAAGCAGCCGCATAGCTTCGTCATCTTGCCTGGACCGGACCACCAGCTTCTCATTGCGAAAGGGCAACACGTCCAGTTGCCATAGCTTTTCTACATTTCTGTAGAGGAGGTCATCCGGATGGGCGGTGGAGATAAAGAAACATTGCTGCACTGGTACCTGGTCTGGGGTACACATTACTGCTCCTTGAAGAGCCCACCCGAGAGCAGTATGGACTGCTACTGGACCCCCTTTGGTGCCTTGCCGAATAGGCTCTTTGGCCGTGATGAGATGAACTTGGTCTGAACCTATGAGCACCAGCGGACGCACCTTGTAAAATGGCTGTAGTGGAACTTCCCTTAGATGTGCATACAGTCTCCGAAGAGCCTGAACTGGGTATGTTTGTTCCACCAGATCAAGACCAGAAGCTGTAAATGCTTCCAACACCTGATAACGTTTCTCTGGATTACCTCTTGGGGAGATTTCAAAGGTGACCTTTGTGCCACTGAGGTAAGTGGTGTCTGGTTGGACTGTACAAAGGGCTAGAGTCTCAGGTTCACCTTTCAGCTGGAGCTGTTTGACAGCAGTGGGCAGGATCATGGTACGTTGTGCTCCATTGTCTAGTATAGCGCAAGTCTCAAATGTCTTTGATTTGTGGTGTAGCAGTACTGGTACCACTTTCAGAAGGACTCTGCCTGATGCAATGGATGGTAAGAGGTAGATACGACTCTCAGAGCTAGCTGATGAGGTGTCGGTTGCACGACTTCGGGCCACACCATGAAGCACTTGAAGGTGAATACCACCAGAGTCACTGCAGGCTTTCTTCAGATTACAGCTCTCAGGTGCATGGGAGCGAGCACATTTCCAGCAGCGCTTCCTCTCTGAAATCCACTTGCAAAGTTCAACCACAGGCTGCTCTCTGATACGGCTGCATCGAGTGATATAGTGGTCTTTACTGCCACAGAAAAGGCAGAGAACTTTGGGTGATATTCTCTTCCAAGACACCTTAGAATTAGGGGATGCGTTAGACTCTGTGGGTGATGCACCGTGATACAAAGTTGTACTTTGGTTTTTCGGTTTAGCTCCATTCTTGTCCTTTGAACTGCTGGGAGCTCTTTCATACTGGTAAGGTTGCACTAACCTGCTGGACAGTCTCTGCTGCTGAGCCTTGACTTGGAGCCATCCAGCAAAGTCTTGAAGGTTGTATGGGTTAATACTAGGGGAGTTGAGCTTCCCTTGCAGCTGAAGAAACTCTATGAAGCCATCTCTTAAGTACTTGGGCAGCTTACTGAGCAAGCGATCTACATGTGAGCAACAGTTCAACTCCATCCCTCTGGGACCCTCCAACGACAACAGCATACTCACTAAAAGGTGAACACGGAGAGCGAAATTCTGAAAGCTGCGAGCATCATTTGGTTTCACCTCTGGTGCTGTGAGGATTGCTGCCATTTCACTCTGAGCCAGCTGGTGCGGTTGACCATACTGCAGCTGAAGGGCTTGCATAGCTGCCGAGCATGGGTATGGATGATGGCGACAAGACTGGCCAATCATCTGTGCCTCAGGCAACTTGAGGTGCTCCAGCAAAATATGGTACTTGTATTTCTCATCTAGCTCTGCACGAGGTTCAAGAAGGTTGTCCCGTGCTAACTTCAGGTTAGCAGATTCCCTTTTGTTGTCATTCACAAAATCAGGAATCTTTGGCTGGGGGGCAGAATGCAAAGGGCGGTGAGACACAGTGTTCTGGCTGATACAGTGTCTGATTAAATGGCTGCAGAGAGGAGGTAGCAAAAGCAGGAGGATTCAAGGTCGTAACTGGAACTCTAAGCTGGGGTTGAGAGACCGATGCTGCAGGAGTCATGAGAGTATAATGAGGCATTGCAAAACTTACTGTAGGCGGAGCAGTAACCTGTGGTTGTGAAGGTGACACTTTCAAGTGGCCATATGCTGCATTGATGGGCTGGTAGGCCGGCGTAGGTGCCATGAGATGTTGCTGCACTTGGGGCTGAAAAGCTTTTCCAGCATCATCATAAAGGGGATACTGCTTCGTGAACAGTGTTGGCACAGTCTCTGATCTTGCATCATGTTGTTGTTGGTGCGAAGCAGAAGGTAACGTTCCAGATGAAACTGGTGAATACAAAGGAAGTGAACTGACTGGATGTATTGGAACAAAAGCAGGGTTGATGTCCTCAATCGCCGCCGAAGCTTTATTTGCATTCCTTTGTGTGTCACTCACATGTCCCTGGGTAGGTAGCTCAATGTCAGGTAACTGATGGAATAGAATGACCTGAAGGTGGTGGATGTGAAGAAGTTACGGAAGGGGATCTTGCTGGTGGTGTTACGGGCTTTCCACTTTGACCATCCTCATCCTCCTCTTCCTGCAAGAACGAAGTGATGTGTTCCATCAGCTCTTTATGCCTATGCTGTCGTTTTTCATACTGTTTCAATTTGCTGTGAAGTGCAGCCATATCTGCAGCCTCATCTTTCTCCTTGTCAGAAATAGACTTCAAGATTTTCCTCAATGAACTCAAGTTTAACAAGTCCGTGGAACTTATGTCTGGAAGCTCACCCTGGCTGGAGCCTGGTCTTGATTGACTAGCTAGGTACACCGCGGCTGCTGCTCCTCTCTGCTCCGCTTGTACCTCTTCTGTGGGTGGGGAGGAAGGAGCAGGTCGGTGATGGCCATAGTCAAGAAGATACTCCTCCACATGCTTGGGTGTGCGACGATTCCGTGAGGGTCTGTCTGACGTCTCAGCAGGAGGGAGAGAAGTGGCTTGCTCTTCCAATGACATCACTGCAGTAGTCAACAGATCCGGCTCGAAGGACCAGTGTTGGGGATTGCCCCACTGAATGCTGGTTAATACGTTATTGACCGCTGCAGAACTCTTGTCTGGGAGTCAGAGTCATTATATTGAGTTTGGCCGTAGATTTGACCGTATACACAAGTTAGTGCATTTGAGGTCATTTCTGAAATAAATTTAAAGCAGAAATAAATACTCAAAAAACACAATTGTGATACACTGTAACAATCTAAGTGATTAACAATATACAAAGTAACTTACTTTGTCGAGCACTTTCTCTTGCACATAAACGCTGCACCTGAGAGAGAGCATGCAATATGACTGCTGCGCTGAAGTAACTTTGTGAATAGACAATTACGTTAAGACTGTACATGCTATGAACACTGCACTACGTTATTTACTCAAGTCATTACTAACATGACGCAGATCGCAAGTTTCTTACTTAAAGGGGAAGAATTCCCAACATACCTGCTTCTCGTGTTCAAGTGTACGAAATGTCCAAACTTCATTTGACAAACTGTGGTGACGCATTTTTAGAAAATTTCTAAAAACATCAGCAAATCAAATTAATGATCAGTCTATTAATTAAATTAACTGCATATGAAAAGCCTTGTGAGAGAGGCCTTCTCGTTAATTCTTAAAAGGTACAGAATCAGACAACTTCTATAGTTTTTATACTGACTAAACAATATCGTCTATCCCCTAACCCAACCCTAACCCTACCCCTTACAGAAAACATGTTTGCATCGTTACATTTTCTGATGAACATCATTTACTATTTTAAATAGTAAATGGCCGGTCCCCACAATGTCAAAAATTTCAGGTTTTACCATCCTTGTGGGGACATTTGGTCCCCACAATGTAGCAAGAACAAGCACACACACACACACACACACACTTAAAAGCTAGACAATTAGTTAACTATATTTTATTTGTGTGAATTTCTCTAGGTAACTGAATGTGATCAGTGCTGCGGGGTTGGAAAGACTTCAGTGGCTGACCACAAATCTGGCATCATCCATGTATCTAAACTTATTTTGCTTTTATATTTGAAGAGTTCAGATACAAAAGCGAAGTATCATTTGAAATTTTCTTCTAAAATTAGCATTTTTCTCAGGCTCCTACGTTTAAGTTCAGTTATTTCACTTTAATGGCAACGAAAAGAACCTATTCTTTGCCGTTAAAGTGAAATTACTAAACCTACACATTGGAGCCTGATAAAAATGCTCACTTCAGAAGAGAATTTCAAACGACATTTAGAGGCTTTTGCATCTGAACTCTTCCTTTATTTGATTTGGTGAAGAAAACATCTGCCTGCTGATAGTCACACTTTGTTTCTTAGCTTTTTCATGTGTACGTGTGTGTTTTTATTTATTTATTTATTTATTTTTTTTTTTTAAAGGAGTCTTCAGTCTGGGAGTTTGTCAACATGGATTTGACTGGGCCACTTCCAAAAACACTCAATGGCAATGTCTTCATATTAACCATCACTGACTACTACTCAAAGTGGGTTGAAGCATTGCCATTGAGAGGCAACTCCCCAAAAGAAGTAGCAAGAAACTTATGTTCTGTAATTTACAGACACGGCTGCCCAGTGAAAATTCTGCGTGACCAAAGCAGAGAGTTCGTCAACGAGGTGAATTGGTATTACAAACCATATTTTTTTACTTTTTAAAATTGGCATGAAATTAATGCAATTGCAATTGTCTGTCCTCCCTGTTGTGAAATTCTAATTCTGAAATGGCTTCTTGAATAAGAAAAATAAAAAAAATTTAAAAAAATGACAAAGGACAGTACTTCATTTTATCTAAATCTATATGGGCATATATTTTAGAACAAACGCTGATGTGTACGGATAAATCTTTTATAATGAACTTTGATTCTGGACGTTCTGTAGACATGTTGTATTTTATGTCTAGAAACTATATTTGTACATGACCAGAGAAGTTTATTTTAAAAGAATATTTATGCAGTGTATAAATTAATTCTTTTAGGTGAACGTCTCTCTTTGTGACCTGCTTGGCATTTCCATGAGGGCGATTGTGGCTTACCGCCCTGAAACAAATGGTTTTGATGAAAAAAAACCAATGAAAACACAAAGAGGTAAAGTATAACTACATGTTCTTTCCTGAATGGTGAACATTTAAAACCAGTTTATAGCACAGAATGTGCAGGGATTTTCAAGTTTTAAAGACTTCAAGTCAATCTTAACTGATTAAAGTTGTGGGAGGAAAGCAGGCTATATTTATTATTTCGTAAACCTACCGTTTTTTGTGTGTTTTTTTTTTAATTGATTCTTTTGAACTTTTTTTTTTTTTTATATTTATATTTAACTTTTTTTTTTTTTTATTTATTTATTATATTTGCAATACATTTTAGGGCTCTCACAAAACTGAAGAGTGAACACCAGAATGAGTGGGATGTTTTCCTGGAGCCAGCTAGGTTTGTGCAAAGACCAAAGTCCACAAGACTACAAAGCTGAGTCCTTTTATGTTGATGTATGGACGGGAGGCCAGATTTCCTTCTCAACTAGCAGCAGAATTCCCAGTAAGTAAAGGGTTCTTTAAAGGATTAAGTACTAAGTTTTTGAATTTAGTCTGGATTAATCCCAACCGTACACAATAACAATGCAAAGCTCAGTCTAATTAAAGACGTACTTACCCTTTTTTTTTTTTTTTTAATTTTGATTAGCAGACCAAATGCCTAACTACATAATGCTTGGTCTTTGCTGTAGTTTTTACAGGTCGTTTTACCCGTCTATGACAATGACACGTAAATTAAGGACACACCAAAGCAGGCAAACATTCAAAATGAAAGGGCAAGTATATACAGTAAATAAACAACAACAATCAATCAATCCAATCAATCAGTCAATCAATTTTTCATAAATGATGCAACAGGAGCCCCAGGAAAAATGCATGCGATCCGTTGAGGACCAGAAAGCGACAACAGTAGAAAATCAGCCATCCACACATGCTGTGCATGAAATCGCCATTGAAGACTTAAAAAGAAAACAAGAAAAGAGCAGGAAGAGAAGTGCCAGTGCAGTTAGGACCTTAGAGGAGAAAGGTATTGTGGAAAATTGTAGGATTTTACTTTTAAGATAACCTGTACCTGTGTAAAGGTGAATGGAAATCACTCATACAGACAACTATCATAGATTAGCCTGTTAAACTAAACATTTTGGTAATATTGGGATGGTGTTACAACCTATTTTTTATTATTTATTTATTATTTATTTATTTATTTATTTATTTATTTTTTAAGTAAAGTTTCAGAAATCTGGGCTAAGGAAGAAACGCATGAAGTTGAAGCTGTGGTGGGTCCTTTTAAACTTTTCTGTTCTTCCATTAAAAGTTTGCAGGGGGTGATGAGGTAGGACTTTCTAAACAAGTACTCTGATAAACAAGCGTGCACACACACACACACACACACTTTGATTCTGAACGTTCTGTAGACATGTTGTATTTTATGTCTAGAGACTATATTTGTACATGACCAGAGAAGTTTATTTTAAAAGAATATTTATGCAGTGTATAAATTAATTTTTTTAGGTGAACGTCTCTCTTTGTGACCTGCTTGCCATTTCCATGAGGGCGATTGTGGCTTACCGCCCTGAAACAAATGGTTTTGATGGAAGAAAAAAAAAAAGAGGTAAAGTATAACTACATGTTCTTTCCTAAATGGTGAACATTTAAAACGAGTTTATAGCACAGAATGTGCAGGGATTTTCAAGTTTTAAAGACTTCAAGTCAATCTTAACTGATTAAAGTTGTGGGAGGAAAGCAGGCTATAATGTATAAATTTGTAAACCTACCTTTTTTTTTTTTTTTTAAACGCATGTTTCTCTTACTGTTCTCTACTAGATTATTTCTACACTAATCCAAGCTTGTCTAGTATTTGTGCTGCTGCTGATCTCGATTTCTGCCTGTTCCCTGGATTACGTCTTTTGGATTCTGATCTTGATTTGTTTGCCTGGTCTCGTCGCTGTTCTGACACGACCCCTGCTCTGGTTTTTGGTTTACTCTCTTGGATTAGCGATCTTCCTGTGTCCTGTGCTTCCAGGACCATGTTTCCTAGTGAGCTACCTTGTTTCCCTGTCCCCCCCGACAGAATTGGAATCATGGAGGGAAGATATGAGGAAGTCTTGCATCTCCTCAAAAAATAATGAGTTCCCTGTGCGGTACAATAAAACTGCATGTCAAACTTTGAGGCGGTATGCTGCAAAGTTCAGAGTCACAGGTTAGTGACAGAGTCTGTTTTGTGCCAGAAGCGCTTTGAATTGGGTATAGTTTGAGCACCAAATGTGAATTTGCAATCTGATATAAATTAAGTTTGCTAATTTCTGGTTGCAGATGGCATGCTCTATTATGGAGGAAGGAAGGCAGTGAAAACCAAGGAGGAGTGCACAGCATTGTTCTGCGTGAGCCACATAAGCCCAATTGGAAGCCACTGTGGGAGAAATATTACTGGCCAGGCATGACTGCAGACATTGAGAAATGGGTAATAACTGTTTGACTGGTCAAACTCTCTTTGAAAGAATTTGACATACAATACGATGCATACATTTTATGAGGCGATACAAACAGCCTTAGAAATCTAAAAATGCAATCTAAAAACATCAGCAAATCAAATTAATGAGCAGTCCTTTAATTAGATTAACTGCATATGAAAAGCCCTGTGAGAGAGGCCTTCTCGTTAATTCTTAAAAGGCACAGAATCAGAGAACTTCTATAGTTTTTATACTGACTAAACAATATCGTCTATCCCCTAACCCAACCCTAACCCTACCCCTTACAGAAAACATGTTTGCATCGTTACATTTTCTGATGAACATCATTTACTATTTTAAATAGTAAATGGCCGGTCCCCACAATGTCAAAAATTTCAGGTTTTACCATCCTTGTGGGGACATTTGGTCCCCACAATGTAGCAAGAACAAGCACACACACACACACACACACACTTAAAAGCTAGACAATTAGTTAACTATATTTTATTTGTGTGAATTTCTCTAGGTAACTGAATGTGATCAGTGCTGCGGGGTTGGAAAGACTTCAGTGGCTGACCACAAATCTGGCATCATCCATGTATCTAAACTTATTTTGCTTTTATATTTGAAGAGTTCAGATACAAAAGCGAAGTATCATTTGAAATTTTCTTCTAAAATTAGCATTTTTCTCAGGCTCCTACGTTTAAGTTCAGTTATTTCACTTTAATGGCAACGAAAAGAACCTATTCTTTGCCGTTAAAGTGAAATTACTAAACCTACACATTGGAGCCTGATAAAAATGCTCACTTCAGAAGAGAATTTCAAACGACATTTAGAGGCTTTTGCATCTGAACTCTTCCTTTATTTGATTTGGTGAAGAAAACATCTGCCTGCTGATAGTCACACTTTGTTTCTTAGCTTTTTCATGTGTACGTGTGTGTTTTTATTTATTTATTTATTTATTTTTTTTTTTTAAAGGAGTCTTCAGTCTGGGAGTTTGTCAACATGGATTTGACTGGGCCACTTCCAAAAACACTCAATGGCAATGTCTTCATATTAACCATCACTGACTACTACTCAAAGTGGGTTGAAGCATTGCCATTGAGAGGCAACTCCCCAAAAGAAGTAGCAAGAAACTTATGTTCTGTAATTTACAGACACGGCTGCCCAGTGAAAATTCTGCGTGACCAAAGCAGAGAGTTCGTCAACGAGGTGAATTGGTATTACAAACCATATTTTTTTACTTTTTAAAATTGGCATGAAATTAATGCAATTGCAATTGTCTGTCCTCCCTGTTGTGAAATTCTAATTCTGAAATGGCTTCTTGAATAAGAAAAATAAAAAAAATTTAAAAAAATGACAAAGGACAGTACTTCATTTTATCTAAATCTATATGGGCATATATTTTAGAACAAACGCTGATGTGTACGGATAAATCTTTTATAATGAACTTTGATTCTGGACGTTCTGTAGACATGTTGTATTTTATGTCTAGAAACTATATTTGTACATGACCAGAGAAGTTTATTTTAAAAGAATATTTATGCAGTGTATAAATTAATTCTTTTAGGTGAACGTCTCTCTTTGTGACCTGCTTGCCATTTCCATGAGGACGATTGTGGCTTACCGCCCTGAAACAAATGGTTTTGATGAAAAAAACCAATGAAAACACAAAGAGGTAAAGTATAACTACATGTTCTTTCCTGAATGGTGAACATTTAAAACCAGTTTATAGCACAGAATGTGCAGGGATTTTCAAGTTTTAAAGACTTCAAGTCAATCTTAACTGATTAAAGTTGTGGGAGGAAAGCAGGCTATATTTATTATTTCGTAAACCTACCGTTTTTTGTGTGTTTTTTTTTTAATTGATTCTTTTGAACTTTTTTTTTTTTTTATTTATATTTATATTTAACTTTTTTTTTTTTTTTTTTATTATATTTGCAATACATTTTAGGGCTCTCACAAAACTGAAGAGTGAACACCAGAATGAGTGGGATGTTTTCCTGGAGCCAGCTAGGTTTGTGCAAAGACCAAAGTCCACAAGACTACAAAGCTGAGTCCTTTTATGTTGATGTATGGACGGGAGGCCAGATTTCCTTCTCAACTAGCAGCAGAATTCCCAGTAAGTAAAGGGTTCTTTAAAGGATTAAGTACTAAGTTTTTGAATTTAGTCTGGATTAATCCCAACCGTACACAATAACAATGCAAAGCTCAGTCTAATTAAAGACGTACTTACCCTTTTTTTTTTTTTTTTAATTTTGATTAGCAGACCAAATGCCTAACTACATAATGCTTGGTCTTTGCTGTAGTTTTTACAGGTCGTTTTACCCGTCTATGACAATGACACGTAAATTAAGGACACACCAAAGCAGGCAAACATTCAAAATGAAAGGGCAAGTATATACAGTAAATAAACAACAACAATCAATCAATCCAATCAATCAGTCAATCAATTTTTCATAAATGATGCAACAGGAGCCCCAGGAAAAATGCATGCGATCCGTTGAGGACCAGAAAGCGACAACAGTAGAAAAATCAGCCATCCACACATGCTGTGCATGAAATCGCCATTGAAGACTTAAAAAGAAAACAAGAAAAGAGCAGGAAGAGAAGTGCCAGTGCAGTTAGGACCTTAGAGGAGAAAGGTATTGTGGAAAATTGTAGGATTTTACTTTTAAGATAACCTGTACCTGTGTAAAGGTGAATGGAAATCACTCATACAGACAACTATCATAGATTAGCCTGTTAAACTAAACATTTTGGTAATATTGGGATGGTGTTACAACCTATTTTTTATTATTTATTTATTATTTATTTATTTATTTTTTAAGTAAAGTTTCAGAAATCTGGGCTAAGGAAGAAACGCATGAAGTTGAAGCTGTGGTGGGTCCTTTTAAACTTTTCTGTTCTTCCATTAAAAGTTTGCAGGGGGTGATGAGGTAGGACTTTCTAAACAAGTACTCTGATAAACAAGCGTGCACACACACACACACACAACTTTGATTCTGAACGTTCTGTAGACATGTTGTATTTTATGTCTAGAGACTATATTTGTACATGACCAGAGAAGTTTATTTTAAAAGAATATTTATGCAGTGTATAAATTAATTTTTTTAGGTGAACGTCTCTCTTTGTGACCTGCTTGCCATTTCCATGAGGGCGATTGTGGCTTACCGCCCTGAAACAAATGGTTTTGATGGAAGAAAAAAAAAAAAAAAAAAAAGAGGGAAAAGTATAACTACATGTTCTTTCCTAAATTGTGAACATTTAAAACGAGTTTATAGCACAGAATGTGCAGGGATTTTCAAGTTTTAAAGACTTCAAGTCAATCTTAACTGATTAAAGTTGTGGGAGGAAAGCAGGCTATAATGTATAAATTTGTAAACCTACCTTTTTTTTTTTTTTTTTTAAAACGCATTGCTCTCTTTACTGTTCTCTACTAGATTATTTCCTACACTAACCAAGCTTGTCTAGTATCGAAGTTGCTGCTGATCCTCGATTTCTGCCTGTTCCCTGATTTACGCCTTTGACTCGGATCTTGACTTGTTTGCCTGCCTCACACAATTTGACACTCTAATTCTGCTCTGGTTTTGCCTACTCTCTTGATTGAAGGATCTTCCTGTTCCAGTTTCCAGGACCATGTTTCCTAGTGAGCTACCTTGTTTCCTGTCCCTCGACAGAATTGGAATCATGGAGGGGAAGATATGAGGAAGTCTTGCATCTCCCCTCAAAAATAATGAGTTCCCTGTGCGGTACAATAAAATTGTACGTCAAACTTTGAGGCGGTATACGTAAAGTTCAGAGTCAGCTGGTGGTTAGTGACAGAGTCTGTTTTGTGCCAGCACCAAATGTGAATTTGCAATCTGATATAAATTAAGTTTGCTAATTTCTGGTTGCAGATGGCATGCTCTATTATGGAGGAAGGAAGGCAGTGAAAACCAAGGAGGAGTGCACAGCATTGTTCTGCGTGAGCCACATACGCCCAATTGGAAGCCACTGTGGGAGAAATATTACTGGCCAGGCATGACTGCAGACATTGAGAAATGGGTAATAACTGTTTGACTGGTCAAACTCTCTTTGAAAGAATTTGACATACAATACGATGCATACATTTTATGAGGCGATACAAACAGCCTTAGAAATCTAAAAATGCAATCTAAAAACATCAGCAAATCAAATTAATGAGCAGTCCTTTAATTAGATTAACTGCATATGAAAAGCCCTGTGAGAGAGGCCTTCTCGTTAATTCTTAAAAGGCACAGAATCAGAGAACTTCTATAGTTTTTATACTGACTAAACAATATCGTCTATCCCCTAACCCAACCCTAACCCTACCCCTTACAGAAAACATGTTTGCATCGTTACATTTTCTGATGAACATCATTTACTATTTTAAATAGTAAATGGCCGGTCCCCACAATGTCAAAAATTTCAGGTTTTACCATCCTTGTGGGGACATTTGGTCCCCACAATGTAGCAAGAACAAGCACACACACACACACACACACACACACACACTTAAAAGCTAGACAATTAGTTAACTATATTTTATTTGTGTGAATTTCTCTAGGTAACTGAATGTGATCAGTGCTGCGGGGTTGGAAAGACTTCAGTGGCTGACCACAAATCTGGCATCATCCATGTATCTAAACTTATTTTGCTTTTATATTTGAAGAGTTCAGATACAAAAGCGAAGTATCATTTGAAATTTTCTTCTAAAATTAGCATTTTTCTCAGGCTCCTACGTTTAAGTTCAGTTATTTCACTTTAATGGCAACGAAAAGAACCTATTCTTTGCCGTTAAAGTGAAATTACTAAACCTACACATTGGAGCCTGATAAAAATGCTCACTTCAGAAGAGAATTTCAAACGACATTTAGAGGCTTTTGCATCTGAACTCTTCCTTTATTTGATTTGGTGAAGAAAACATCTGCCTGCTGATAGTCACACTTTGTTTCTTAGCTTTTTCATGTGTACGTGTGTGTTTTTATTTATTTATTTATTTATTTATTTTTTTTTTTTAAAGGAGTCTTCAGTCTGGGAGTTTGTCAACATGGATTTGACTGGGCCACTTCCAAAAACACTCAATGGCAATAAGTTCTATATTAACCATCACTGACTTTCACTACTCAAAGTGGTTGAAGCATTACTACTGAGAGGCAACTCCCCAAAAAGAAGTAGCAAGAAACTTATGTTCTTGTAATTTACAGACAACGGGCTGCCCAGTGAAAAATTTTATGCGGACCAAAAGCAGAGAGTTCTCACAATCCAGGTGACCTGGTATTACAAACCATATTTTTACTTCCTTTAAAATTGGCATGAAATTAATGCAATTGCAATTGTTCATCCCTCCTTGTTCAGAAATTCTAATTTTGAAATGGTTTGAATAAGAAAAAAAATAAAAAATTTAAAAAATGACAAAGGACAAAAATTTCCTTTATCTAAATCTATACGCATATATTTTAGACCAAACGCTAGATGTGTAACAATGGATAAATCTTTTATAATGAACTTTGATTCTGGACGTCCTGTAGACATAAGTTGTATTTTATGTCTAGGAAACTATATTTGTATTAATACGACCAGAGAAGTTTATTTTAAAAAGAATATTTATGCAGTGTATAAATTAATTCTTTTAGGTGAACGTCTCTCTTTGTGACCTGCTTGGCATTTCCATGAGGGCGATTGTGGCTTCCCGCCCTGAAACAAATGGTTTTGATGAAAAAAAACCAATGAAAACACAAAGAGGTAAAGTATAACTACATGTTCTTTCCTGAATGGTGAACATTTAAACCCAGTTTATAGCACAGAATGTGCAGGGATTTTCAAGTTTTAAAGACTTCAAGTCAATCTTAACTGATTAAAGTTGTGGGGGGAAAGCAGGCTATATTTATTATTTCAAACCCAACCGTTTTCTTGTGTGTTTTTTTTACCGATTCTTTTGAACTTTTTTTTTTTTGGCTATTTATATTTAACTTTTTTTTTTTTTTTTTATTTATTATATTTGCAATACATTTTAGGGCTCTCACAAAACTGAAGAGTGAACACCAGAATGAGTGGGATGTTTTCCTGGAGCCAGCTAGGTTTGTGCAAAGACCAAAGTCCACAAGACTACAAAGCTGAGTCCTTTTATGTTGATGTATGGACGGGAGGCCAGATTTCCTTCTCAACTAGCAGCAGAATTCCCAGTAAGTAAAGGGTTCTTTAAAGGATTAAGTACTAAGTTTTTGAATTTAGTCTGGATTAATCCCAACCGTACACAATAACAATGCAAAGCTCAGTCTAATTAAAGACGTACTTACCCTTTTTTTTTTTTTTTTAATTTTGATTAGCAGACCAAATGCCTAACTACATAATGCTTGGTCTTTGCTGTAGTTTTTACAGGTCGTTTTACCCGTCTATGACAATGACACGTAAATTAAGGACACACCAAAGCAGGCAAACATTCAAAATGAAAGGGCAAGTATATACAGTAAATAAACAACAACAATCAATCAATCCAATCAATCAGTCAATCAATTTTTCATAAATGATGCAACAGGAGCCCCAGGAAAAATGCATGCGATCCGTTGAGGACCAGAAAGCGACAACAGTAGAAAAATCAGCCATCCACACATGCTGTGCATGAAATCGCCATTGAAGACTTAAAAAGAAAACAAGAAAAGAGCAGGAAGAGAAGTGCCAGTGCAGTTAGGACCTTAGAGGAGAAAGGTATTGTGGAAAATTGTAGGATTTTACTTTTAAGATAACCTGTACCTGTGTAAAGGTGAATGGAAATCACTCATACAGACAACTATCATAGATTAGCCTGTTAAACTAAACATTTTGGTAATATTGGGATGGTGTTACAACCTATTTTTTATTATTTATTTATTATTTATTTATTTATTTTTTAAGTAAAGTTTCAGAAATCTGGGCTAAGGAAGAAACGCATGAAGTTGAAGCTGTGGTGGGTCCTTTTAAACTTTTCTGTTCTTCCATTAAAAGTTTGCAGGGGGTGATGAGGTAGGACTTTCTAAACAAGTACTCTGATAAACAAGCGTGCACACACACACACACACACAACTTTGATTCTGAACGTTCTGTAGACATGTTGTATTTTATGTCTAGAGACTATATTTGTACATGACCAGAGAAGTTTATTTTAAAAGAATATTTATGCAGTGTATAAATTAATTTTTTTAGGTGAACGTCTCTCTTTGTGACCTGCTTGCCATTTCCATGAGGGCGATTGTGGCTTACCGCCCTGAAACAAATGGTTTTGATGGAAGAAAAAAAAAAAAAAAAAAAAAAAAAAAAAAAGAGGTAAAGTATAACTACATGTTCTTTCCTAAATGGTGAACATTTAAAACGAGTTTATAGCACAGAATGTGCAAGGATTTTCAAGTTTTAAAGACTTCAAGTCAATCTTAACTGATTAAAGTTGTGGGAGGAAAGCAGGCTATAATGTATAAATTTGTAAACCTACCTTTTTTTAAACGCATGTTTCTCTTACTGTTCTCTACTAGATTATTTCTACACTAATCCAAGCTTGTCTAGTATTTGTGCTGCTGCTGATCTCGATTTCTGCCTGTTCCCTGGATTACGTCTTTTGGATTCTGATCTTGATTTGTTTGCCTGGTCTCGTCGCTGTTCTGACACGCCCCCTGCTCTGGTTTTTGGTTTACTCTCTTGGATTAGCGATCTTCCTGTGTCCTGTGCTTCCAGGACCATGTTTCCTAGTGCGCTACCTTGTTTCCCTGTCCCCCCCGACAGAATTGGAATCATGGAGGGAAGATATGAGGAAGTCTTGCATCTCCTCAAAAAATAATGAGTTCCCTGTGCGGTACAATAAAACTGCATGTCAAACTTTGAGGCGGTATGCTGCAAAGTTCAGAGTCACAGGTTAGTGACAGAGTCTGTTTTGTGCCAGAAGCGCTTTGAATTGGGTATAGTTTGAGCACCAAATGTGAATTTGCAATCTGATATAAATTAAGTTTGCTAATTTCTGGTTGCAGATGGCATGCTCTATTATGGAGGAAGGAAGGCAGTGAAAACCAAGGAGGAGTGCACAGCATTGTTCTGCGTGAGCCACATAAGCCCAATTGGAAGCCACTGTGGGAGAAATATTACTGGCCAGGCATGACTGCAGACATTGAGAAATGGGTAATAACTGTTTGACTGGTCAAACTCTCTTTGAAAGAATTTGACATACAATACGATGCATACATTTTATGAGGCGATACAAACAGCCTTAGAAATCTAAAAATGCAATCTAAAAACATCAGCAAATCAAATTAATGAGCAGTCCTTTAATTAGATTAACTGCATATGAAAAGCCCTGTGAGAGAGGCCTTCTCGTTAATTCTTAAAAGGCACAGAATCAGAGAACTTCTATAGTTTTTATACTGACTAAACAATATCGTCTATCCCCTAACCCAACCCTAACCCTACCCCTTACAGAAAACATGTTTGCATCGTTACATTTTCTGATAAACATCATTTACCATTTTAAATAGTAAATGGCCGGTCCCCACAATGTCAAAAATTTCAGGTTTTACCATCCTTGTGGGGACATTTGGTCCCCACAATGTAGCAAGAACAAGCACACACACACACACACACACACACACACTTAAAAGCTAGACAATTAGTTAACTATATTTTATTTGTGTGAATTTCTCTAGGTAACTGAATGTGATCAGTGCTGCGGGGTTGGAAAGACTTCAGTGGCTGACCACAAATCTGGCATCATCCATGTATCTAAACTTATTTTGCTTTTATATTTGAAGAGTTCAGATACAAAAGCGAAGTATCATTTGAAATTTTCTTCTAAAATTAGCATTTTTCTCAGGCTCCTACGTTTAAGTTCAGTTATTTCACTTTAATGGCAACGAAAAGAACCTATTCTTTGCCGTTAAAGTGAAATTACTAAACCTACACATTGGAGCCTGATAAAAATGCTCACTTCAGAAGAGAATTTCAAACGACATTTAGAGGCTTTTGCATCTGAACTCTTCCTTTATTTGATTTGGTGAAGAAAACATCTGCCTGCTGATAGTCACACTTTGTTTCTTAGCTTTTTCATGTGTACGTGTGTGTTTTTATTTATTTATTTATTTATTTTTTTTTTTTAAAGGAGTCTTCAGTCTGGGAGTTTGTCAACATGGATTTGACTGGGCCACTTCCAAAAACACTCAATGGCAATGTCTTCATATTAACCATCACTGACTACTACTCAAAGTGGGTTGAAGCATTGCCATTGAGAGGCAACTCCCCAAAAGAAGTAGCAAGAAACTTATGTTCTGTAATTTACAGACACGGCTGCCCAGTGAAAATTCTGCGTGACCAAAGCAGAGAGTTCGTCAACGAGGTGAATTGGTATTACAAACCATATTTTTTTACTTTTTAAAATTGGCATGAAATTAATGCAATTGCAATTGTCTGTCCTCCCTGTTGTGAAATTCTAATTCTGAAATGGCTTCTTGAATAAGAAAAATAAAAAAAATTTAAAAAAATGACAAAGGACAGTACTTCATTTTATCTAAATCTATATGGGCATATATTTTAGAACAAACGCTGATGTGTACGGATAAATCTTTTATAATGAACTTTGATTCTGGACGTGCTGTAGACATGTTGTATTTTATGTCTAGAAACTATATTTGTACATGACCAGAGAAGTTTATTTTAAAAGAATATTTATGCAGTGTATAAATTAATTCTTTTAGGTGAACGTCTCTCTTTGTGACCTGCTTGGCATTTCCATGAGGGCGATTGTGGCTTACCGCCCTGAAACAAATGGTTTTGATGAAAAAAAACCAATGAAAACACAAAGAGGTAAAGTATAACTACATGTTCTTTCCTGAATGGTGAACATTTAAAACCAGTTTATAGCACAGAATGTGCAGGGATTTTCAAGTTTTAAAGACTTCAAGTCAATCTTAACTGATTAAAGTTGTGGGAGGAAAGCAGGCTATATTTATTATTTCGTAAACCTACCGTTTTTTGTGTGTTTTTTTTTTAATTGATTCTTTTGAACTTTTTTTTTTTATTATTTATATTTATATTTAACTTTTTTTTTTTTTTATTTATTATATTTGCAATACATTTTAGGGCTCTCACAAAACTGAAGAGTGAACACCAGAATGAGTGGGATGTTTTCCTGGAGCCAGCTAGGTTTGTGCAAAGACCAAAGTCCACAAGACTACAAAGCTGAGTCCTTTTATGTTGATGTATGGACGGGAGGCCAGATTTCCTTCTCAACTAGCAGCAGAATTCCCAGTAAGTAAAGGGTTCTTTAAAGGATTAAGTACTAAGTTTTTGAATTTAGTCTGGATTAATCCCAACCGTACACAATAACAATGCAAAGCTCAGTCTAATTAAAGACGTACTTACCCTTTTTTTTTTTTTTTTAATTTTGATTAGCAGACCAAATGCCTAACTACATAATGCTTGGTCTTTGCTGTAGTTTTTACAGGTCGTTTTACCCGTCTATGACAATGACACGTAAATTAAGGACACACCAAAGCAGGCAAACATTCAAAATGAAAGGGCAAGTATATACAGTAAATAAACAACAACAATCAATCAATCCAATCAATCAGTCAATCAATTTTTCATAAATGATGCAACAGGAGCCCCAGGAAAAATGCATGCGATCCGTTGAGGACCAGAAAGCGACAACAGTAGAAAATCAGCCATCCACACATGCTGTGCATGAAATCGCCATTGAAGACTTAAAAAGAAAACAAGAAAAGCGCAGGAAGAGAAGTGCCAGTGCAGTTAGGACCTTAGAGGAGAAAGGTATTGTGGAAAATTGTAGGATTTTACTTTTAAGATAACCTGTACCTGTGTAAAGGGGAATGGAAATCACTCATACAGACAACTATCATAGATTAGCCTGTTAAACTAAACATTTTGGTAATATTGGGATGGTGTTACAACCTATTTTTTATTATTTATTTATTATTTATTTATTTATTTATTTATTTATTTTTTAAGTAAAGTTTCAGAAATCTGGGCTAAGGAAGAAACGCATGAAGTTGAAGCTGTGGTGTGTCCTTTTAAACTTTTCTGTTCTTCCATTAAAAGTTTGCAGGGGGTGATGAGGTAGGACTTTCTAAACAAGTACTCTGATAAACAAGCGTGCACACACACACACACACACACACAACTTTGATTCTGAACGTTCTGTAGACATGTTGTATTTTATGTCTAGAGACTATATTTGTACATGACCAGAGAAGTTTATTTTAAAAGAATATTTATGCAGTGTATAAATTAATTTTTTTAGGTGAACGTCTCTCTTTGTGACCTGCTTGCCATTTCCATGAGGGCGATTGTGGCTTACCGCCCTGAAACAAATGGTTTTGATGGAAGAAAAAAAAAAAAAAAAAAAAAAAA